>OX421495.1:12698320-12943320 GCA_949126835.1 Anisus vortex
TTTTAAAACGTTCCCCGGTTATTTTTATACTTTCACTTCGTGACCCACTATCATAGAACAACGGGGTCAAATATTTGACATGCGCAATAGAGTGGGGGCAAAAAAAGCAATGGAAACCCTTCTTGGGCCTTTGTATTTATTTGCAGACCTAGCATCTTTGTTTAGTGTAATCATATTTGTTTGGTATCTTCAGACAATGAGTACTATTTGCTCCGACTACAGGGTCAGATATATATATTTAAAATGTTGATTCAGTATGTCAAAGAGATGAACTTAAGTCTGAACACATTCTCATTGCAGCTATGACTTGATTTTAATAGCCTCGAATCATAAAACATTCTTTTTATTGCAGTGTGTTTATGTGACTGTTTGTGCATGGGTGTAAAATGCTTGTAAGTGTATGTGTCGCGGAGTGATACACATGTGTGCGACCCTTGAATGTGCATCATCGTCACCACTGCATACAGTAACAAAGAGCAAAGTAATATGCTGTAGGAAAATAATTCGTTTGTATATTTCGTTTCCGGCGACGGACATTTGGAATCGCTAGACCCTCCTGAGGTGACATACAGTACCCCATCCCTTCTCTCACACATACACACGCACTCAGACCAACGTATACACACACAACAGATACAACACCAAAAAAAAAAAAACCCAGTCTATCATTAGCCTTCTATGTCATGGGTGGGAAATGTCTTCATAGACCTTCATAGAGGCTATCAGTTTTTTTTTATGTCAGACATTGTCAATTAAAGGGCGAGAAAAGAAAAACTATCAAATGTATGTGACATATTATGTGTGTGTGTGTGTGTGTTTTCTGACATGTGTGTCCAATTTATGTGTCAGGAGTAGGATTGCATGTCAGGTAAATTGATATGAAATATCTTTTAGGTTTTATGTGCCAGAGTTGTATTTCGGATTAAATAAATTTAGATGTTTGATTTAAGGGGTTTACGACTTGGAGGTGTTTTACGTCGGCCTATATTTTTCACATCTTTTTGCCGGACAAACATTGTGATAGATACATCTGCCGGTTTATGTGGGTCTTTTAGAAGAATACAACAGAGCTATAATATATGGCATAGGTTCTCAACGGGGGCGATATCGCCCCCCGGGGGGCGTTGAGAAGCTTTAGGGGGACGTTTCCAATTTATACATTTAACTTTTGGCCCATTTTAGTCAAACGGCTTAGGCGCCTATAGAGGACAAACATATATATAAATATATAAATAAACAAACTCGCCGTACTTATATATATTGATGTCAACAGTGATACGTAATGAATGCTGTCATTATGTCAGAAGTGAAATGCGTGAAGTCTTCCACACTACCCGAGGATTAATATTAATGGTAAGATAGTTTGCGTGAATGTCTATTGTGTTTGAGTACAAATGGTTCTTTAATATTGTTTTAAGTATACTGAAAGACGGAATTTAGGTAATCAAATCAAATTTCCATTTGTTTGGATCAATAAAGCAATCTTATCTTATAAGAAATAGGAATCGCAGTGACTTTTGGATGAAGTAGGGGTCTGTATTTGGTCAAAAAAGTGTGCGGCTGGCTGGTCCTGTGTTTGGTTCACAGGACTGTCAACCCTGCTGACCGATCACTGTCGCCCTAACATCTGCTAATATTAATGATATTTTGATCTCAGTTTAACCGAGATTTCCTTCATAGTGTTTTATAAGATCGAGAAATTAAATGAGACATTATTGTTAAGCGGTATAGATAAGTAGTAATCATACAAACTGGGTAGTTATTGTAATGCTTAAAAATATACATATAAATTATTTAGTCATATAATATTTATATAATTTTCAAATACTTTTTACAGTTTGATCATTTCAAAGTTATAAATTGTAAGCCATTTATTTTTTATAAAAGAAAAGAAAACAGAAATATTAGCTCAAATAAAACGGGCTAATTATCTCCCATTAACTAAAAAATGTTTCCACATTTGATTCAATAGTGATGCCGAGCAAGTTCTGTTTTGTAATAATGTAACATTACTGATTGTTAAACTTAAGGCTTTTGCAACCAAAATTAAAACAAAAATAGACAAATTGCTAACAACACACCAGGCAAACGATTCACATTAATATTAATTTATGCAAACCTTTTGTTAAGACAATTTTCTTTATCTATTAATCATTATTAAGGCATACAATATGTTTCCTTTTCATTTTTTTTAAAGATAATTAATCACACAATAAGTCTAGACCGCATAAAAAAATTGCGGAAACTATAGTCCAGATGGGCGGAAGAGAGGGGGGGGGGGGAGTTGGCGCTTAAAAAAAGTGTGTGGGGGGGGGGCGGTGAGCGGAAAAAATTGTAAAAGGGGGCGGTGTGCCGAAAAAGGTTGAGAACCTATGGTATATGGAATCACCTCCCACTACAGCTTCGCCAGAGCCCTAGCTATGACACCTTCAGGAGCCGGCTGAAGACTCACCTATTTCGTCAGCAGAATTAGCGTATTACTATATATTTCGTTGTCTGTCTGTATTCTGTAACTGTCGTCTGCGCATAGAACTGTCACCAACGGGATATGCGCTATTTAAGCACCGTTATTATTATTATTATTATTATTATTATTATTATTAAATGTGTCTGGATGGTGTCCCCCGTGTCAACCCAGCTTTGGTGGGTACCTGACCTTAGTTGAGGTAAAGTAAAATCTCTAGTATACCACAGAAACTGGTGAACGCTGCTTCACCGGCCCTATGGATCAATTTGGTCCGACGGGATGCTTTATATGTCTTATAAGTTTACAGACGTTTCTTCTAGATAGAAGATTATAACGCCCACTAGGCCCACAACTCCTGCAGGGCGACAGGCATTGGGCGTCAGCAGGGATAGAACACGCGACATTTGGTTGACAGTCCGGTGAACTAACCGCAGGACCAGAAAATATAATATATACGACATATATATATATATGTTAAAAAAATTTATTAATTGCAGAATTATGTGTCAAATACATAAGACTTAAGTAGGCTGCAAATTATCTAATGAGAAAATGAAAATTTCATAAAGGTTTTATACCCAAACACTTCAAACCGATCATCATTCAGGAACTCAACTAGATTTTTTCTTTATTTATTACTTCTCTGCTTTTTTCCCTTCCATTTTCTTTTTTCTCCCTTTTTCTCTATTAAAAAAAACATATAATATATATAAAAATTAATCTATGTAATTTTTTTTTCAAAGAAGTCATATTTTTTATATATTGGGCATATCATTATCCTTAGTGACCAGCTTTTAGTGGATGATACGGAACCATTTTTTTTAAACTAACAACAACTTTTCTCCCCACAGCGCTTTTCTCCTAGTTAAAGCAATCGGTGTAGTCTATGTATCAACTGAACATATTATATGGAATCGACAGCAAAAAAAAAAACACAAACAAAACAAAAATTGTTAAAAACCTTCGATCGTAATCCGTGGCGCGCTTGCAAAAAAACAACAACAAAAATTAAACAACACTCCGGCTTCTCATGGCATCACGGTACACACTCTGAGAATCACTGGTCTACGGAAATATTTGTTTGTTTTTTTTTCTCTGCAGAAAATTTAAATAAAATAATAACAAAGAAACTACAACAAAAAAATTTAAAAAAAAAAGGGAAAAAATATGCCACAAAACTTCTACTCAATTAACCGGGCGTCAGGTGCTGGGTCCCTCCCCGCCTGGGTGGATGGGCAAAAATTGCCGACCTATTTATAGCTACTGGCCGCATCTTGTTACAGCTAGCTACCTGCTGGTTAAGTCCGAATTGTTAAATCTCTGGTTTGACTTCCTTGTCACAAAGAAACCCAGTCATTGACTTCTGTAGATGCTCATGTCTCCAGTCGATTCTTTTACTTTTCGGCCGTCTGCCATCCCATAATCTTTCTCCCTTGAGTGTTTCTAGTTTTATTTCACTCTATCTCTCTATTTTCTTCATTATTTCTTACTATTTATTTCTTTATTTGTCATTATTGTGTTTTCTTTCTCTCTCGCTATTTTCTTCCTTTCATTTTCTTTCTTTAAAACTATCCCTAACTCTTTATACCTCCCTCCCTTTCTCTAGGCTCTCAAGTTTCACTTTCATTCTCTCTCTCTTTTGGTCTTTTTATAACGCTTTTTTTCTCACGTTTTTTCTTTAGCTTTCATTCTTTCTCTCTATCTCTCTATCTCTCTCAATTTCGATCTTTTCTGCTCTTTCACCCTCTCAGTTTCACCCTCTCTCTCTCTCTCAATTTCGATATTTTTTTGCGTTTTTAAATCTCTTTTCTGCTCTTCCACCCTCCCAGTTTCACCCCCTCTCTCTCTCTCTCTCTCTCTCTCTCTCTTTGTCTGTCATCCCCCTGTTCTGTCATTCAAACTGTCCGCTGCCAGACATCCAGTCCACCATTACACAAATTGCACGTTTTCATTTCTGGCCTTGTCGTAAACAAACTACTTATCTCTTAGAGCTGAAGATTTCTAAGGCTATATTTAGCCATTTCCTGGTTCACCAGACGCGCATTGTACAAGATTTATGTTCTAATGATTGGTTTATGTATGATTATTTTTATTTTCTTCTCTTTACTAATAATCATTACTAAACAAGAACACATTAACAACTTTCAACAGCAATAGCAAGGAAATGAAACGATATTGTATTTAGCAATAAACATTAAGCCGTAAGGACATTAAAGTCTCCACGAACTTTGACCTTTTCTGAAGTCAAGACAAGTATCCCTATCAGGTTGGTCTATATGGGCGTTCGGATGCTTTCTTAGCCATAACAATATAGGGGGATTGTGTAGCCATCACAATGCCCAGCCGCATCCACTTTTTCCCTAACTATTGACAGATAACCGTCAAAGCTGCATGTACTCAAGACCCTCAAGAAATATTATGGCGAAAATAAAGCGACACAAGCTTACCTCTGTTGCGGCATAATAACCTGCCAAAAACAACTGTAGAAGACACCTTAGCTACAGCTGTAGGCAGACAAAACCAGACAGACCCATCTCTACACCCCGAAGAAATAAAGGCAATACTCAAAAGGAATGAATCCGAAAGATGGTCTGAGCTGCAACAAAACAACCCAAAGTTTGATGCTTACTACAAACTCTCCCGCCAATTTCAACACATCATCTTCAGACTAAGGACTGGTCACAACAGGCTAAAGCAACACATGTTTCACAAACTACGAATCGGAGCAAGCGAAATGTGCCCCTGCGAAACAGCTCTCGAAAATGCGGAGCATGTCCTTCAGACCTGCCCTCTGTATCTTTCTACCCGGTCAGCCATTCGGCCCCTGGGGGCTACCTTCAACGACAAATTGTTCGGTGGACTAGAGCAACTGACAGCCACGGCGCAGTTCATTACAACTATCGAACTTGTTATCTGAATCCTCCCAATCATAACATTTGAGAACGAAGAAGAAGATGAAGAAACTGTAGAAGGTGGACGCCGTAGAGGCCGTCAGTGGGAATGCTGGTTCGACAATATAAAAGATTGGACAAATCTGCAAACGACTGTACTATTGACAGACGGTCGAGATATTCAAAAATGGAGAAAGATGTCTGCATTCGCTCCCCCCAATGACCATAGCGATAAAGGGTTAGATGATGTTGGTTCAGGACCATCCTCTAGACTCTAGACACGGGGGAGAAGAACACGCGCTTATGCGGCAATCTCCGCGCGCTTTTCGATAGACCATCGTCCGTTATTGTGTATGTGTAGTAAAGCCGATTTCACCAACGTCTTTGTTCACGGTGCATTGATGCCCTGTGTGGTCACTGTCTCAAACATCCTCCATCCCCCAATTTTTTTAGTTTTTACCATTATAACAATTGTGGCAATTTTCTTGTAAGTAAAAAGTAAAGTATCCTGTTGGACCAGATTGATCCTTGGTTCCGGTGAAGCAGCGTTCACCAGTTTCAGAGGCCACGGCATACGAGGGGATTGTGTGGCCCGCACAATGCCCAGCCGCCTTTACTTCACCACAGCTAACGTCAGGTACCCACCAGAGCTGGATGGACTCAATGGCACCCTCAGCTCCCGGGAAAAAGTCCTAGCCTTCACCAGGAATCGAAACCCAGGACCTTCGGCCAGCGTGTCCCAGAGACAGACTTCAAAATGTTTTTATGCCCTGAGTAACTCCCCCTTAACTCGATTTCTATTCTTGCGTTTTGCTCTACGCAATAATAAGAGAATACAAAATGTAAAAGTCTTTAAAATCTTGGGCCAGACGTAGTAAGGTGTGGGGGAGGGGAGGTGTGGGGGCGGGGAGGTAGGAGATGCAGTTGGAGAACAGATTGTTACAGCGACGTAATGATGAGTCCTGACCTTGACGAACTCAACGATATGCACGTGACGGAATGTCTATAAAGATTGAAATGCCGACAGTTAGGTACAGTAGAGAGCAAACGGTGAAATCAGCCGGTTATGCATTAATTAAGCAATCTCAGCGCACGTGTTCATTGTATGGACTACACGGATAAACACAGACACACACACTCACACACAGGACAGACACACACACAGATATACGCAGACAGGTAATTTCTCGTAACACAATTCCAACAATAATTGAACAAATACCAGAAAAGTCTTCTGACACGCCTCATAGGCCCTAGTGTTCGCCCCTCCCCCTTCTTAAGTTCGTTGAAAGGACTCACTTCATTCCACCATTACAGAAGAAAACGTCAGACAGACTTAGACCCCCCCCCCCCCACACACACACACATTACAGACCAGACGCACCCGGGGCAGACAAGTCAAGACCGCCCCCCCCCCCACCAGCCCCTCTTTAATCTATTCGAGCGGAATCCTCATTATACACGCCTCCATTGTCTGTCCCCCCCCCCCAACGCATATCTGGAACCCATCAATGGGACAAAAAAAAAAACTCTCCCGCCGTAACCAAATTAACCCTTTCACGCACACCTGATTGCTCTTTACATAATGCGTTTAAATGTTGATGCTGTTGTTGTTTTGTTCGAGCTTCTATTACTTTCGCTTCCAACTCTTTTTCTAAGGGGAGACTAAACTTGTGTTTCCCGTTCTTTGTGTTCTTGTTTTTAACATAGACATTTCTCAGATTGTATTATTACAAAGATAATAATAATAAAAAGAAAGAGAGGTTCACGTGGGGACAATCGACTAGATTCTTGCTGGTTACTATGGCAACACTCATCGCGTAAACTTGAGTTTATTGTTTTGTTTCTTGTTAATCTCTTCATTTAGTACATTTGTTGTTGTTTTTTTAGCTTCTCGAGGCGGTGAACGAGCACGTCTCTATGGCTGGGTGGCTGTGATAAATAATATTATGGTGGGAGGGGGAAGGAAACGTGGAGGAGTAGGGGGGAGACTATAAGCTTACAATCACGAGACATAAAATATAAGAGACTAGACAGACTTAACAACAGACAAAAAAAATAAAGAATGCGGGGGGGGGGGGCGCCTCCTACTCTAGCAAAACAACAAGAAATGAATACTTTTTGGGAACATGACAAGTGAGTTACGTCTTTCAGGTTTTGATACGCTCATGTTCCATTGTTGTAATGTGTTTATGTGTGAGTGTCGATCGCACGTGTGTGTGAGTATGTGTGTGTGTGTGGGGAGAGAGGTTGAGTGTGGGAGAGTACATAGGTTGATAGCGATGTCATGACAGTTATTCTCCCGATGCGATGACTCTACAATTTATAGAAATGTGATAAAAGTAGGTCACATTGACTGACGATTATTAATATGGCAGTAGGTCATTCTAATTTTAACCAATCAATACGCTCGCGGCTTCTATACAATTCGCTCGGTAAATTAAAACCTAGTTGTGATAATTTATCCGTTTTTAAATGTATTATTAATATATTATTGATGTGTGATAAACATTTTTAATATGAAAGTAGAATGAAATAGCCAAGTATAAGCTTAGTGGTTAAAACTTAAAACCCATGGTCCTTTGTGCCTCCGTTACACACACACACTGTCTGATAAACGTAAAGTATCCCCCGTAAAATCAGTTGTGATCCATAGGACAAGTGTCACGGCATACTGGGGATTTGTGTGGCCAGCACAATTCACAGCTGTCTTTACTTTCCCTCCAACTAATGCCAGGTACCCATTTAGAGCTGGGTAAACTCCGGGACAGCCTCTTGACCCCGGAAAAAAAAAAAACAAATTATATAAATCTCTGGGATTCTAACAAGGTTCCTATTGGTTTTCCCGGTGTGTTTTTCGACAACCCCTTTGATGCCGGATGCTACTCGAGAAGAAAGAGAAATTATAATATGCATCCGTTCTATGCTCTTTCCAAATGACTTTTCGACTGTTCCATTATACGCCATTGATTTTTTTGTTTTTTCTGTGTGTGTGTGTATTTTATTATTTTAAACCAGGTTATAAAAGAAATATCACAATTAAGGTATAGTGAAGAATTGATTGATCATATTTTTTTGCACTACTTTATGCTGTACGACTTAAAAGGTTTAACAAAATTAGCATTGTCTCTATTACCTTTTTTAGAAGCTGTATCATGACCTAAGCGAGTGAAAAGCATCATTACCACCTTTTGGAATTTTCCCAATTGAAACCCATTATTACCTGCTGGTGTGTTTAAATACTGCTAGCAGGTGTACCACTCAAACAGAAACATCTTCATTTTTTTCAGAATTACTAGTTTGCCAGTTTTGATTTAAAAGTTGATAAAAAAAAACAGTTGATTTTTAATTTATAGCAGATGCACGGCTGGCGTACCGAAGCTCCTGGGTTCGAATCCAGTTGAAGGCTAGTGTCTGGAGGGTGTCCCTGAGTCTACACAGCTCTGACCTGACCTTATTTGGTGTAAAGTAAAGGCGGCTGTGCATTATTAATAGTGCTGGCCACACAATCACCTAGTAAGCCGTGGGCACAGAAACTGGTGAACGCTGCATTAATTTTGTCAGACGGGGATACTTTACTTAATTTTTACGATAAATAGCCTACAAGATGTGACCATACAATTTGTCCTTTTCTAGCGAACGGTTTCATTTTCATAACTAAATTCGCATCCGTATAAATAATTAGACAGTCTAACTATATTTTTAATTACATTATTATAATACACATAGCTCTGTACACATTGTGATGTCATTGAAACTTTCAATTTTGAGCTTAATTTGATGAGCTATGGGCTAATGGGCAAAAATAAATGTACTATAGGGTGAATCAAGATACTTAACTTCACGTAGTGTAATGGATTAAAAAAAAAACGCGTAGTACGCTATAGAAGTAAGGCACGTGGGCCCCCAGGACTCGCCACAGTTTTATTATTAGCAACAATCAAGAGTAACTGCCATATGCCCCTATCTCTCCCACCAGGTTCAGGAAGGCGCCCCCCCCCCCCCCCCCCCCCGCTTTCCCCCAAAGTTCACCAATATGGCTTCGTTGGCCTTGTGTTAAATGAACCGATTCTGAGCTGGCGTCTACTCCATTCAGTAAAGTGTATCGATTTCCTTAAGTGGATCGATACGTTTTGTGCTTTTTTTTTCTTCAATCTAGTTACCAGTAATCTTTCTATTCTTCATAGAGTTGGTCGATACTCAACTCACTATTCAACACACAGTTTTATAAGCTTTTTTTTTATTGTGGAACTATTCAATGATTTGGTTCACTTGAGCGAGTGATTGAGACTGTTAACATATAAAAAAAAATGTTGCCTTCGTTGTGTACACTAATGAGACTAATGGAAATGCTCTAAGTCTATTGATACTTTGACCCTCACGACCTTACTTAAAGGTGTAATTATGTAAGCTGTTGGTAACAACACGGGGAGGGGAGAAGGAGGCAGAGAAAAAGAAGGAGATGGAGAAAATGAGGGAAACAAAAAGGTCACACAAAGGACGATCATAAATCTATGCGGTACCACAAGAAAAGCAGAGATACACGAGGAGTTGGTGAGGGAAGTATCCGCGTGTGCCCAAAACCTAAGGGACAAACAGGGGCATATAAATAAGATATTATAGGATGTAAATTTCTAAATTCATGGTTTAGACTTTTGATCTAACTTTAGGGTCTTTACGAGAATCCACACGGCCAACGTAACGGAGCGTGGTGCAGTTTAAGGATGTTAAACGAAAATCGGAATACCGATTGCCGGTTTGGAAACCGAAAACCGGTTTTGATTTTCAAAACTGGATTTCGGTTTGTTGGTACCACACCCTTTTCTTTTTTTTTTTTGTTCCAATGGAAATATTTTTAATAAATAATGTTGGGTTTGCACAAAACAATTCTTGAAATGCCTTGCTAACACTATTTAGTCTTAGATATTGTTTTTTTTTTTCCAAATATTAACTATGGTTTGCGATAAAAACATCATCAAACCAAATTTTAAGTTACAGTTACAATTAACATGAATCTTCTTACTTTGCGGCTCATCTATAAATTATGTTCCAACAGATAAGCCGGAGCGGTTGCAGTACCACTGGATTGCGTACGCACCTGCGTACGAAGCATCCTGTATCAACATCGTCATCCTCTTCATATGCTTCTTAATATTATGGTTAACGATAATCTGAAATTTGATTATCACTATGGAAAGCTATTATCGGTTTTTAAGCCCAGATTTTTAGTTCTAAGGAATTTTTCAAATATAGGCCTACCTACAAACAAAACTACGCACATTTGGCTTTTCTGGCCTGTGGGTGGGGTGGGGGGGAGGGAGAACGGAAATCCGCTTTTAAACCGGTTTTGTAGAACCGAAAACCGATTTTGAAAAAAAAAACGGTTTTAACATACCTAGTGCAGACATATCTTTAAGACCGATATTGTCTTACAGTAGACTTATTCTGTGTGCGCAGATAGGCCTATCCTCCAAAAATTTTGACAATGACTATGAAAATGTCACTGTTCTAACCTAAGAGCGGGTCTCCTTGAGTATACCCGATGGACCGCGTTCCATACTGCCAAACATGTCAACAGTGGCTAATTATAAAAGCGTTCCCATGATCACTGGTATCAAAATGAATATGGTAATTCTACCACAGCGCCACCTGTCTGGGCGTTGATGACACAGATTGATAGTATATAATTCTGAAACTCTATTGTTCAGTTTAAACGATGCATGGTTATGTTAGAAACAGGTTTCACAAAATTCTTTTAAAAAAGAAAAACGCAGTAAATTGTATACGCTAAGCCGGCTCTATTTTGTTGAAAAGCTTTTATCGGAGTTCAACAAGTGCCGTTCAATGATCAAATTTGTGGAATGAGTTTTTAACTGAAAGTCAATTCCCTTGGGCTCAAGTACCCCTCTCCCCTCCATTTCCCAGGGCTGAGTTGTGATTTATTGGTGGCATTTTCAGCATCGGCTATTGGCATAAAAATCTATATTATGCTGCTCATAAGGTGCCAAAGGTTGATGTGTAGGTTTGAGTCTAGCGGGAATGTTTTATTTCCTCAATGCATTGTTCCAACGGAATTAAAAAAAAGGTTTGGTACAACTTCTGGTGTACATGCAGATGGATGTATGAACAGATATTCCAACCATTAGTTCAAACTATCTCTGTATCTCTCCCTTCCCATCGCTTTCTCTATCTCTCTATGCCTGTATCTTTCTCTCTCTTTCCCCCTTTACTTCCTCTATCTGTCTATCTATCTATCTATCTATCTATCTATCTATCTATCTATCTATCTATCTATCTATCTATCTATCTCTATACTTATCTTTTTCCATCTAACTTTCTCTATCCTTCCATCTCTTTATCACTCTACATCCTATCATCCATCTATCTATTGCGCTCTCTCTCTCTTTAGATATATCTAGATCTAGCTTATCTATCTATCTATTGCGCTCTCTCTCTCTTTAGATATATCTAGATCTAGCTTATCCATCTAGTTATTTTCTTATCTATCTATCCGGCGAAACAGCTTCAAATCGTTAACAAGTTGTTAAGACCTCCGACCTTATCCGAGAATGCAATCAGTCTTTTGTTTCTCTTTTATTGCATTTTCACTTCATTGATCTATTGCAGTAGTCGGAAAATTTTGATAATAGTGTGCCAAAGCAGGATTTCTAATTTATTCAGAGTGCCAACTCTAGGGCTCAATTTCTTGTAAAAAGAATTACTTGTTTTTTCAGGGGTCTTCCCGCGTGCCATTAAAAAAAATTCCATGCGTGCCAGATTTGGCACCCTGGTCTATTGTTTATATGTCTGTAAGTCTATATATTGTGGCTAGCCGACAGTGTAGTCAGTGAGAAAGCGAGAAGATGTACATTAAATACAAAACAAACGTGTCTGTACTTTTTGGTGTAGAAAAAAATGTTGTCGTGCAAGGGCAGAACTAACACCTTTTCCACACTAGTTGGTCTTTATGTCGCCAACGGCAGCAGTGTCAGCAAGCAGCGAAACACACTGAAACGACGGCAATTAAAGTAGTTAAAGTGACCAGTGACAAGCGACACGTTTACTGCGAGAGCTCATGGTCTCCCAATAAAAAAACAAAGAATTAAAATGAAAACTCGACAGTGATAACAAGTAAGTGGCCATGATGGGGTGTGGTCAAGATGGGGTGTGGTCAAGATGGGGTGTGGTCAAGATGGGGTGTGGTCAAGATGGGGTGTGGTCAAGATGGGGTGTGGTCAAGAGGGGGCTTGAACCACTTTAAAGTTCTTCTTGGGGACCCACTTTTTTTTTTCAAAGATGAGTGAAGCAGTTACTCAAACATTTAATCATTCGTATTTTAAAGTTTTATGAATTGATAATGAAATAAAATAGTGTATCAATAGTTTAGGTCAGTTTAGGATTAAATGATTACACGAGTTCAGAAATACCCCTTCTTTACTATGCACTATTCGCCCCACCCTTCTACAGTGTAATCCTGACTATGCCACTGATGCCAACACCAACCTACGGCAGCTTCTGGACACTGATAGGAGCATGTTCTCTTGGTAGCTGATGCTGTTTTATTTGACACATTTATGGTCATCTGTTCTAGTGACCAAGGCGTGTGGGAAGAGGGGGAGGGGTCAATGGAGAGGTCAAGTTAATCGAAACAATCACTTATAACCCAGATAATACTAAAAAAACAAAAAACAAAATCAGACATCAAAACAAATTCTTCATTAGATTTTTTGTTTAAATCTTGATTTGTTCGAGGTTTCATAAATATTTTTTTTGCATTTGTTTACTCAACCACAATTACACTGATCAAGTATCCTTATGTACAAGAATGGACTGTATGTAATTAGACTCTCAGAGGATATAAAATAATAATAAAAACGTCCGCCAGTATACACCCTCACTGACAAATTATACAATCTAGGAAGTAGAATAAAAGTAGTTCAATTATTATTATATTTTATAGATTTTGTATAGAGATTTTGTAATTTAAACAAGATTTACTCCAGTAGTCTAAAGCAGAGGTCACCAACCTTTTCATAATAGCGTGCAAAAGTCAGCTTAAAAGTCATCTTTCTCTAACACTCAACTTCTTATAGAAGAGCCTTTTATTGCCTATTTGGAGATCTTTACCGAGCCAAGTCTGGCACGCGTGCCGTAGGTTGCCGTTCCATTGTCTAAAGTATTTATTATCAACTATACAGGCCTTTTGTAAATTCCACAATGTGAAAGTTTTGATTGCTCTGTTGGTCATTTTATAACTGGAAGTCTTCCTATCTCTATGAAAAAACAACAACCTAGATCCTAAGCCCCCAACTAAATCTTTTAGGTCAGTGTGATTCTCTCGGCCTGAGGTTCCAGGTATAATCTAGACTCTAGACTTTTATACAAGAATTGCAGACCTATGTTTATTTAGCTTGCAGAGCAGACGCCATCTTGAGTCGTAAAGTATTTTAAGACATGCCCAATGCAGTATTTTTTTTTCTTCAAATTTTACTTTGCTGATGCATTGCCCAAAGGCATCTGTCACTTATTGACTCATCAGATCTTGTGTACGCGAAAGTCTCTCTCTCTCTCTTGCTCTCTCTCTCTCTCTCTCTCTCTCTCTCTCTCTCTCTCTGTGTGTATTACATCAGTACTGGTTTAACCTATTCCCGCACGACCCTTTAAATAAACAGGTTTTTCATTTTATTTCGTCTTCTTCTTTTTGGACCCTGGCCATTTAATACTGTTTTATTTTTGGGGCGAGGATAGTGAACAAGGATCGGGTAAATACCGAAGGGCGAAGGGAGGTGGGGAACACTGGGGCGCGGAGGGAGGTGGTCGTTGTGGGAAGGGGGAGGCAAGTTTCTTTCCTTCAAGCAGTCCCCGCTCGTCACATTTATGACCCGGTCTTAATACGATTACCTAAAGTAGTAGGGAAGCTGTCGTGGGGGGGGGGGGGTGGATACAGGGGTAAGGGTGATCGATGCGCCCCTCCCGGCTCCCCTCAGATTTGTTTTACTTTACAGCATGAAAGCTGTAGGACCTTCTTAAGAGCTCTATAAATACGCTACGCAAAGAGATTTCTACAGCATCGTATTTCCTGCTGTTCTGTGTGTGGTGAATGTGGTGTATGTGGTGTGTGTGTGGTGTCTGGTGTGTGAGGTTTTCCTGTGTGTAAAAGTTAATGCCGTAAACAGAGATATTGACCATCAAACATAATCCTCTGTAATGAGTGCCTTTTCATTGAGCGAACATAAGAACCAATCACTCCATTGAGTTATTTTCTCCATGAGCTCTACAATAATCTTTCTTCAAAATTAAAGATTTATGTCTGTAGGTCTAGTTCAACTCATAATCATCAACATATATAATTACCGTGAGTTTGTTTATTTGTTTATATATATATATATATCTTTGTTCGCTATAGGCTCCTAAGCCGTTTGACTAATCGGGACAAAAGTTAAATGTATAAATCGGAAACTTCATCCAAAAGAAAAATTTATTTTATGACTTGTAATCATGAATGAGTTAATTTTATAAATCAAACAAAGTATATCCGGCTATACAAATAAATATAACCGTGCATAGCAAATGGCCGTTTCCGTTCATTTACTATATTGAACGCGAGATTCACTATGTTGAACGCGAGGGTCTTTTCGGGTTTTCCCAATAATTATGTTTTTTTTTTTTTTTTTTTTTATTGTGGCGAGACCTTTTTCAAAAGTTACGCACCGCAATTTGGCTTGGAGAGTTTCAATGGTTTACTTAAAAAAAAAAATACTAGCGTTTGACGTAATGTCTATCAAATTATTTGTTTTTTCATTATTGATGTTTGCATTATCCTTTTAAAGGGTAAGTCCTACCTTAATAGTAACTTAATTTCATATTAAAGCCTTTGAAATATCATTTTCAAATATACAAGTCTTTCTTTTGAGAGTGGACGATAAATGTGTTCATTTAATTAAATTACATTGCCAATTACGGAAACTGTCGACCACGGGCCGGAAACTTACGAACAGGTAGTGACGTCACAAGTTTCCAAGATTTTTGTTTACAATCAATCGACTATGCTATAATCGACATGGCTTCACGCGACGTAGAACCATACACGTATTACATGTTTGAACAATAAAAAAAAAATCTATCAGACAACGAGGACGAAAGGAATTTTAACGCTGAATTCAGCATATATCAATCAATCGAGAAAAATGGATCACGCATCGGAAATATCAAATGGTAAGTTGGCCTACTTGATTAGCCTCCTACAGTCCTACTAGGTTAGGTCTATAGTCTATGCCATAGACTATGACTATGCAGTTTCTCGACACTTTAGTAGGCTTAGCCTTAGCATCATAGCCTTAGGATTTGACTTGATCAATTTTTTAGTTTCTGACTTACGTTAAAGATAGGCCTATGTAGGTAATCTTCACACTAGTCTACATAAAACGACTTTTAAATTCACTTTTACTACCGGAACTTTTAAGCTATATGAATAGGATAGTATATATGCTAGCTATTGCCTACTATATTATCGCCTAATTACTGTGACTGTATGACTACCCGGTATGCTATAGGCTATAGACTATAGGAGGCTTAGGCCTACTTGTGCGATTTAGTTCAGAATGAATACGCTACTAAGTAGCCTAGTTATTATGAATTGTGACGGACTAATAATTATACTTGTAAAAAAAGCTACATATCGGTAAAGGTAGACTATTGACATAGGAATACCGGCCGTAACAGTAACAGGCATAATAGGGGCTAGCTGTTTCCTGGTCCTCTTCTTAGGGTGTGATCAATCCTCTTATCTTTACCACCAGTGATTATTACCTATCTGTTCAATGTTTAAAGCTACTTAGGATTCATTGTATTTGATCTTGATTATTAAAAGATTACATTGGCAACAGTTTTTAGATAAAATAATGAAAATTAGCCCAATTTATAGTTAGGCTATATAAGCTCAAGCTTGAAACAAAACAAAAAAACACTTTTTTGCATTTCAACGTTTAATTGAATCAATTGCTGTATACTATAAAAATATTTCATATACCGAAGAAGGGTTTTAAAAAATATAGTTGTAGGCCTATATATGTGATTTATATAAAAATACATCAAATAGTGATATGTTAAAAAAACAGCTGAATTATGAAAAGTATTGACTAAAACCTAAACAGTAATTATTTTTTTTTTTTCAGGACAATGTGATACACAGCTTACAGTTACAGGAACTCAGTTTATTGGTGTTTTGGCATACTTGGTCATGAAATTCACACACCGCTGCCTGCTTGTGCTTTAAACAAAATAATGTTGGCCTATCCAGAAGGCAGACTAACTGGTTTCAAATGGGCCGATATTGATAAAGAATAAGCTGTACAGGCTTAGTTCTAAAGTATTAGTAGGCCTATATTTCTTTGAACAGTTATAAAATAAAAGGATTAAATTTGAATGAAATGTCTTTATTACTTTCAATATAGTTGCTAATTTAAACAAATATGCCCATGTATTATATACATTTTTGAACACAGTATCAACAAAATAACATGATTGATAATTAATAGGTAGTGCATTTGGAAAACAGTCGATCCTCCTCTGTTCACTTTTTTGCAGTCATTTCCTTGGATTTATGAGCATTAGGCACTTTTAAAAGAGTATTCTTAACACAGGATATCCCACCTACCCTCCATGGCAGCAAACCAGTTGGTCCACGGCAGCTTATTCAGTATTCACAACTGACCTCTATATATAAAGTCAATTTCCTTATTCGCCACCTGGGGACGCCCTTGGTAGGAGATGGTAGCTCCCCCAAGAAAAATTTCAAATTTTTGTACTTCCAACTCCGACTCCAGGTACTTTAAATTTCCTCCGACTCTTCGACTCCACAGCCCTAGTTTTCACTGATAAAAAAAGTTATTTAAAGGAATTATTATATCAATGTTGAACAAAATGTTTCAAGACTTCTAATACCAGTGTATGAAATATTTGTTCTTAAATAGGATTAAAATTAAAGCAAAGTTTAGCAATATTAATTAAATATGACAAATATTGCAGATATTTAATAAGACTAATTAGTAAACTAATTTAAAATGTCTATCTTATAAGATACATTTCGCTAATATCAGATTCATCGTCTTCATATTCACCTTTATCTGGAACTTAGTTATTGGTGTAGGTCACTGAAGACTTGCCTCGGCTATGGCTCACAGGTCTGAACTTCTACAGACTTGCATGTTTTAATCCCAGTTTGTACTCCTTAAAAAGTATTGTTAGATAGGTTGTAATGTAATATATGTAGGCCTACAAAGTAAATGGCACGAGTAAAGGTGAAATAAAAAAAAAGTATTTATATATTATAGTCGCTATATAGCTATATATATATAAGGTTTAGTCAAAATATTAAATATATTATATATATATAAATTATCATTAATGTATTTTTGAATGCTTACCCTTGCTTCTGATTCATTCTGAATATGAGATTTGTCTGTATCATCTTGTCCTCTTTGGAACTGTGATCCACATAAGATCTGAAGATCTACAGACATAAATTATGGCTTCGCAATTGTTGGTTCTCACAAGTCAAAGCTTCACTCAGTGGTGGCGGTGGCATTGGGTCCATTGAAAGAGATTCTCTATTCGTGGATTATATTTCCTGATTATAAAATGATTACAAATTTTACTACCACCTAGTATATTTTACATTTTTACAACCACATAATTTTTTTATATATTGTTATTTACAACAATTACACTAATATAACATCTTAAGCAAATTATAGCAAAGTATAGCTAACAATATATGGCATGTAATGGATATATAGTAGACCTTTAAAGAAAGCATAGGCTCTACTCAGAATTTTAGTATTTACCATTAGGCATTAGGCTTTTAGCCTATAGATTAAATAGGCCTTTGCATTATATATATGAGCCAACTATGCCTACAACGTGGGTTTTTAGCTATGATACAGTTAGTAAACCTTAGGCCTATAGATTTTGTAAACTAATAGGTCCTATAATAAAGCCCTTTACATTTATTGTCTGTGACTGTAGTCTAATATAGGCTACTGTATGACTATATAATAGGTTAATAGGCTATAATCTATAATATAGGCTAGGCCTAAAGCCACTTAAAGTACTTAGACTTATAGTAGTAGTTAGATCTATAGTAGTCTATACCTATAAGCCTATAATTATACTATAGGCCTACTATAGCCTACTCTATAGACACTATAATATAGTGAGTCTATAGTTATAGACTAGGCCATAACATTTACATAGGTCATAGGCAGGTATAGGCCTAAGTCAAAAGTCTATTAACTTTTTTTAAATGTAGGCCTAGTTGCTTAGCCAAAGAGTAGAGTAATAAGAGTCTTATGAATTTTAAAAAAAATTACCTTTGATAATAATTCATTTTTCAAATCTCTTATGAGTAGGCCTAGGTTTTTTTTTTCTCCGATCGTCTGTCTTGTTTGAGGGTGCTTCCGAATCAGTCTTAGATTTAGGCCTGCATTGTAATTGTTTTGCCACCTAACTTTGCTTTTTAAGGAACAGATATCCTTGTGAATGGACGGAATGCTTTAGGCATTCAAGATTTCTTCTTTTGAAAGCCCTTCTCGACTGCAAGAATGTTTACAAAATCCTCTCGCACAAAATGTTTACGGCAATCAAATAGTAGGCTATAATATAAGACTTCACCCTGTCTGACACTTGTGACGTCACAAGGAAGGGAAGTCACTGCATGGTCGTTTTTTAGGTCAATCAATAATTACACGATTTATTAATTAATTAAACACATTTTTCAAAAGAATAAAAATAAATAAAATATTTGATAAATCTTATTTTTAAATAAGCTTTCAGAAAATATATAATTTACGTATTTGATTTTCAGGCAGGACTTACCCTTTAAGTAAAAGTAACCAAATGTTTTAATTATTTAATGGATTTACGTCGCTATTGAGAATATCCTTTAATAGGCGACTGTATACACTCTATAAACTAAATCAGAGGTTCTCAACAGGGGCGATATCGCCCCCCGGGGGGCGGTGAGAAGCTTTAGGGGGGCGCTGACATTCCCAGGGGCGATTGGGGGGCGGTGAAGGGCAAGTGGGCGGTACAAACGTACCTGATATATTTTAACACCTCAGCTGTATGAATCGATTAGTTTTTAGAGGATGAAATGTGATGTAAACGCAAGTGCAATATCTGATATCCCCGAACAGTATGCCTACATATTATTATATTAATAAGAAATAGGAATCGCAGTGACTTTTCGATGAAATAGGGTTCTGTATTTGGCAAAAATAGTGTGCGGCCGGCTGGTCCTGTGGTTGGTTCACCGGACTGTCAACCCTGCTGACAGACCACAATCGCTCTAACATCTGCTAATATTAATGATATTTTGATCTCAGTTTAACCGAGATGTCCTTAATGTATTTACTGTTCATATGATGTTGAAAAAACAATTGTTAAGCGGTATAGATATGTAGTAATCATACGATCTGGGTAGTTACTGTAATGTTTGAAAATATACATATAAAGTCTTTAGTCATATAATATTTAAATAATTTTCAAATACATTTTACAGTTTGATCATTTCAAACTTATAAATTGTAAGCCATTTATGTTTTTATAAAAGAAAAAAAAAAGAAATATTAGCTCAAATAAACGGGCTAATTATCTCCCTTTAACAAAAACATGTTTCCACATTTGATTCAATAATGATGCCGAACAATTTCTGTTTTGTAATATAACAAATATTACTGATTATTAGACCTAAGGCTTATGCAACCAAAATTGATACAAAAATAGACAAATTGCTAGCAACACACCAGGCAAACGATTCGCATTGATTTATTTAAACCTTTTGTTGAGGCAATTTTTTGATCTATTAATTCTTACAATATGTTCCCTTTTCAGTTTTTTTAAAGATAATTAATCACACAAAAAGTCTAGTCCGCCTAAAAAAATTGCGGAAACTATAGTCCAGATGGGCGGAAGGGGGGCGGGAAGGGGGAGGTAAAAGAAAGTTGGGGGGGGGGGGGGCGGTGAGCGGAAAAAAATGTAAAAGGGGGCGGTGAGCCGAAAAAAATTGAGAACCTATGAACTAAATGTTACGAATTATAAAAAAAACAAGTTAGGCTATAAATGATTACTTTCAAATACCGGGTACCTTAAGCTTGACAGAAACAATGTAAAACAAAAACTAAATACCGAAAGAAACATTCTCAATACTGTTTTAATAAGCAAGAAAAAAAATTATTTACCCAAAAAATCTTTCTCAATTTAGTTTTTATTGCATTGAAATATTATTTTCTAATTTTGTTTATATTATTTACCTTTTTTATTGTTTTGTATTTGTGTTTTTTTTTCAATACAAATGTTCGCTACATTTTAATATCGAATTAAAAAGTCTCTATAAAAAACCCGGACGAGATTTTCGGCTCATGTGTACAGGGTTTAACGCTTAGGATTGAGCAATCTCTGTCCGGTTCCAGCCAACCAACGACACGCTAAAGGTGTGGCGTGCCTTGTAACGGGAAAGGTTTCCGCAGCCCAGCGATCGTTCACTGCGGTTCCACTAAGGATCATTATCGTGGTGGCTCGCCAGTATACCTGCACTGTCACCCGGTAGCACAAATCCTATACTATAGGTACATGCATCCAGGCACCGGGTGGTTCTCGAGACGGGGTTGCAGCGTCCATTGCTTCCTCCCCACCGAGATCAGTGGCCTCTCGGCAGAGTAATGGACCTCGAAACCGCTGCGGGGGCTGTGCCCCATGCGTTCGCCCGCCAGTGTATTCTTAATGGGAATGTATCGGCGGTTTACACACTACGCCAGTCCTTGAGACCACAATTCTTATGCATATGCCAGGGTCAGGTCGACCAGAAACAATTAAAAATAACCAAAACTAAATACCGAAAGAAACATTCTCAACACTGTTTTATTAATACAATAAGCAAGAACACAAATTAAATACCGCAAAAAATCGTTCTCACTTTAATTTCTATTGTATTGAAATATTATTTTCTACGCTTTTTTATGATTTACCTATTTATTGTTTGGTATTGTGTTTTTTTTTCTTTTCGATAGTATATTATTGTTTATTTAATAGGCTATTATTAAATACAAGTCAAGTCAACACAACTGCTCGCTACGTTTTAATACCAGAACCTTGACAGTAACAATTAATATGCATATGCCAGGGTCAGGGCGACTTGAAACAATTAAAAAGAACAAAAACTAAATACCGAAAAGAAACGTTCATTGTTTTTATTGTAATAGTCTCTTTTCTTTCTCTCTTAACAAAACACATTGTAGTCATTCGTTTCTCCGTCATTTTGACGGGCATAACCACTAGTTGATACATAAATAACAACTCTCATGGCCTTTTAGTCGGTTCATATTTATTAAAAGGCCTTTCAATAGACAATATAAAGTGTCGTACTTTCTCTTTCACTCGTCCGCTTTTTATTTCGCTTTCTTTCCTTTTTTCTCTATTCTCTTTCTCTCGTTCCTTAGTCTTTACTTTTTAAACAGTTCTCTCTATTTTTCTTGCTTTTTTTTTCTCTGCATTTTTTTCTTCCTTTTTTCCTTATCGTTTTACGTTCTCTTACTCTCTCTCTCTCCCCCCCTCTCTCTCTCTCTCTCCCTTTCCCTCTCTCACACTATTGTTTTATTTCTTCATTTTTCCCCTTTTTTTTTCTACTTTTTTTTTGCTGAATTCATTTCTCCCATTTTCAGTCTCTTTTAATTTATCTCTCGCATTCTCCTTTTCTCTCTCTCCCTTCCTATCTCTATTGTCTCTTTTCTTCTTTTCAGTTTCCCCTTCTTTTTTTCTTAATCTTCATCTCTCCCTTTCTCACTCTCTCATTCTATCTCTCTCGCTCTCTCTCTCTTTCTCGCACGTACCTACTGCCTCTGCCTCAGTATTATATCCCCCGCGACACACACACACACAAACATTTGCACGCCTCCATCTTACTCTGGCTATATTACAAAAAAAAGTAGCCTATCCAGTAGAAAGAAGAGAAGAGATATGAAAAGTTGAAGTGTATAAGACAGATATAGCCGCCCGGCAACCATAAAACTAAAATGAATTCATGTCCATCCAACGACCAAGTCCCCGTGACTTTAGAGAAAAAAGGACGATGAACTGTGAATGGCCGTCTGAAGCCCGATGGCAATAATCTGATCTATTGCCCGTGGCCAAAAGATCAGGCTGTGAACTCAAATCTGACGTAAGCATACTGAGCAGGGGCAGGAAGGGTAAAACGCCCCCCCCCCCCTCTACTATTGTGAGATGCAAATTGAGACCAAGGGAGAGAGAAAAGGACAGACGATCTGACTCTTTCACTGCTCATGGGCTGTTTTATGTTTTGGTCTGCTGGGGTTATTGCTCTTGATATTGGTTCTGGATTTTTAGAGCGGTCATTGGCTGTCGGGGCAAGTCGTTCCAAAAACATCCGGTTTGATTAAAGCACATAGATCAAGCTATTGTAAATATATTTATATTTAGCCTTGTTAACTTGGGTGATTGGGAGTTTAAACACTATTCGACTAGTTCAATTTTACAAGATACAGTATAATATAATTCGATTCTAAAATGGACAACATTTTAGACGTGATAAACTTTACACAAAAGCATCACAAGAAGAATGGATCACTGCATCTCTAGAAAAAACAACGCATAGTTCTACTGTTGCATTCTTTATAATGAAACGATCAGATTTACTGCACTGAATCGAAGCTCACCATTTGAACTAATACTTTAACATTGAAATTCATTTAGAAAAAAACAAACAAAATTATATTGAAAATGTTGGAATACCCCTGACTAGAGGTTTACAATTTGAAAGACAATAGTACTATAAATAGAATTACTATGGCGAAATTTCGAAACGGTTGGTCAAGACATTGCTTCATCAGAAAACATAAGATAGTGTATGAAATAGCTTTAAATGCAAAGCCTGCATATTTAGGACTTGAAATTGTCTGTGCTGTTATGGACAAATACAATGTTTTTATCTTGGTAGTTCATGATATTTCATTAACAATGAACGTTGACATATAATATAAAGATGACTTAAGCAAGAAAATCCCTTTTTTTCTATAACATAACGTTCGTGACCAATATTCTTGGTGCCAAAGGCTCTAAGACTCTGGCACTTGTTAACTAAAGGATGTCGCGTATAACACTATATTTGAGTTCATCTGAAGTTTCTATAGATAACTCCGTATAAAGCATTTTTTTACGTCAGGTAGGCGTGAATGACTGTAATAAAATAAATTTTTTAGTTAGTTCAGAAATATGATCAAGGCGTCAGAGACAAATATATCCATGTCAAAGTATATGATAGAAAAAAGAAAGCGAGCCATTCAATTACTTTTTTCTTGTCCATTTTCTCCTAGAAAGGGAATTGTACAATGAACATTTTTCTTAAAGTCTTGACAATGGCGTTTTGTGTGTAATAATTGGTTTAGACGAAACGAATGGCATTCTGACAGTTTCTTCTAATAAAAAATACATTTTTGTACTGTATAGTTTGGCGCTTTAAAATCAAGCAACTTTAGATACTGATTTGTAAAATTTTAATAACATTATTATCTATTGATCTACACACATCTATTTATCTGTAAAGTATGTTCAATCTTTTTCTAATTATGTGTCTATCTCTCCGTCTTTCTCTATCTATCTATTTATCTATCTTATCTATCTAATTTAAATATAATTTTAGCTTATAAAGAAAGAGAACTGCATTGAATTAATGTTTGCAGATGTACCAATATTTTTTTATTATTACATGTGTCTTAATGAGTATTTTATCATAGTTTCCAAGATATAATTTTATGTTGTTGTGTTTTTATTATTATTAACTTACTCTTAACTCACTTACTCACTTTACTTATTATGATATATCTTCTTTTCATTTTTTTTCCCTTTCTCTTATTTAAAGATGGATAACACAACCACTTGTAACATTCATTACAACAATAGTATTTCCATCTCATTGAGTAGAGAATTCTCTACATCTTACACACATTCACAGCCGTTAAATCTCCAAGCAGATTTCAAAAGAACTAGAAGAAGTCATTTAAGGTACCCGCAATCCACCCTCATCCCCCCCCCCCCTCATCTACCGACAAATCACCCCACCTACACACATGCGCGCGAAATCACGTCCAATTTCTCTACTTCCGCTTCCCTTAATTCGGACCAGACTTCCTCCAAGAAACACTTTTCTTCACCCATCCTTTAAAAGACATTGTCCAATGAGAGTCGACTTGGTGGTTTCCAGTCTGTTTGGCAAGCAAGGAAATTGTTCAGAACACCATTTGGCACTATCAATTACTTCCGTACAAACGGCGCTGTGTTTCAAAAGTCTAAGATTTTTTTAAGCGGAATAATCGTGTTAGCTTTTTTTTTATATTTTTTTAAATATTTTTTACAATTCCTCCACATGTTGCAGAAATAAATTGTTTCCTTAGCAACGCTTGATAATTAGTTTAATTTAATCTAAAAACCTGCTGGATATACCATGAATTTGTTGTTGTATTGTTTTCATATTTTCAGATTTAGATGGCAATTATTTAGAGCTTTATTTTGCTACTTGATATGTGTGTCTCTTCATATCAAAAGTGTATGTGTGTGTGTGTGTGTGTGTGTGTGTGTGTGTGATTTAGCAAGTTTTGTAAGAACATTGCAATAATTGGGATGTTCCTATAACTGAAATTGTCTCACTTGGTGCAACTATTTTACGAACTCTTAATTTTTACTAAGTTTTCTTATATATATTAACTTTCAAAGACGTTTCAGATTATTTATTATAAATACGTAGTTTATGTTATATAACTGGCTTATATAGCCATTTATTATTGATAATTTGTGTAGCAGAATATACTATGTGGTTTATATCTACAACTGAAATTTTCGTTTTCTATCTATCTACATCAATCAATCAATATATCGATCTATCCATCTATCATTCAACTAATCTTTTTATCTGTCCGTCTATCTATCTGTCTATTTATCTATCGGTCTATTTATCTATCTGTCTATTTATCTATCTGTCTATTTATATATCTATCTATCTATCTCCATATTTATTGATCTAATTTTAATTTGATCTGGTTTATTTTAATCTGGTTTATTTTTTTATTGATCTGGTTTATTTATCGATCTGGTTTATTTATTGATCTGGTTTATTTATCGATCTGGTTTATTTATCGATCTGGTTTAGTTATCGATCTGTTTTTTTTATCGATCTGGTTTATGTATCGATCTGGTTTATTTATCGATCTGGTTTATTTATTGATCTGGTTTATTTATTGATCTGGTTTATTTATTGATCTGTTTTATTAATCGATCTGTTCTTTTTATTGATCTTGGTTTATATATCGATCTGGTTTTATTTATTGATCTGGTTTATGTATTGATCTGGTTTATTTATTGATCTGGTTTTATTTATTGATCTGGTTTATTTATCGATCTGGTTTATTTATCGCTCTTATTCATTCATTGATCTGGTTTATTTATTGATCTGGTTTATTTATTGATCTTGTTTTTTTTTTATTGATATGGTTTATTTATTGATCTGGTTTATTTATCGATCTGTTCTATTTATTGATCCTGGTTTATTTATCGATCTGGTTTATTTATTGATCAGGTTTGATTTATTGATCTGGATTGATTATTGTCTGTTTTGTTTTCCGAATCGGTCATGATTTATTAGGCTTAATAATTCATGAATGCATTCTTTTTTGCTTTTCACTTTTAGCTTCTTATTATCAATGATTACAAACAATGGCTCCATTTAATATCAAAATGTTATTCTTTGAAAAACGCCATTTCGCTGGTGGTCCATGGCAGTAAATAGCTATACACAATGTTGTTCTCATTGATCTGTTTAACCCAGACCCTAAATGACATGTCCAGATTTGCTCAGACCCTAAATAATATATCCCGGTTCGTTCAGACCCAAAATGACATGTCCCGATTTGTTCAGAACCTAAATGACATGTCCCGATTCGCTCAGACCCTAAAAGACATGTCAGATTTGCTCAGACCCTAATTGACATGTCCCGATTTGCTCAGACCCTAAATGACATGTCCCGATTCGCTCAGACCCTAAATGACATGTCCCGATTTGCTCAGACTCTAAATGACATGTCCCGATTTGCTCAGACCCTGAATGACATGTCCCGATTTGCTCAGACTATAAATGACATGTCCCGATTTACTCAGACCCTAAATGACATGTCCCGATTTGCTCAGAACGTAAATGACATGTCCCGATTTGCTCAGATCCTAAATGACATGTACCGATTTGCTCAAGCTGCAAATGACATGTCCCGATTTGCTCACATTCTCTTTTTGTACCCACCCCACATTGGCCTAAGCTCAGTAAGGCGTCACTTATTGACAGCCCCCCCCCTCCCTTTCCCCCACCCTCAGTGTCATGCAGTATTACCTTAGCGGGTTAACCTCTTTCCCACACACTCACCTAAAAACGTTTTATGTTGACCAAGTGGTAAGGTCAACAAGCTGAGTTATGCAAACAGGATCGATGTCATGTCGACACTACCTTGGGTGTTAGAGTATGGCCGTATGGCCTCATTCTCTCCCTCTTTCTCTCTCTCTTCTCTCTGTCACTGTCACAATATTACATGTCTCAGTTGTTGTTTTTTTTTACTTAAAATAACACAACTTCCGCATTGTGTAATGATATTGATGTAGGCGCATTTCCAGGCCTCGCAGAAAAAGTGCAATTTTACAATATGAGAAGCGCCTTAAGTAAAGTAAAAGTAGTAAAGTATCCCGTAGGACCAAATTGATCCAACAGCGTTCACCCGTTTCAGTGGCCGCATGGCATACTAGGTGATTGTGTGGCCACCACTGTGCGCAGCCGCCTTAACTTTATCCCGACTAAGGTCAGGTACCCATCAGAGCTGGGTGGACTCAGGGACACTCTCCGCTCCTGGGAAAACAATCCTAGGATTCGAACCCAGGACCCTTGGCTCCCAAGTCGAACGCGCTGCCGCTTTGCTAACGTGCCCCATTCTTAAGTACATGTTTGGAAATCTCCTAATCTCTCTGTCCTAGGATTATTCTTATTGAAGTTTTCGTTAAAGGATAAGTAAAGTAGTAAAGTACCCTTCGGATCAAACTGATCATAGAGGGATGGTGAAGCAGCGTTTACGGGGTTCTGTGGCCACGGTATACTAGGGGATGTGTGGCTAGCACAATGCCCAGCCGCCTTTACTTTACCCCAACTAATGTCAGGTATGCCGTGGCCACAGAAACTGGTGAACGCTGCTTCACACGGCCCTATGGATCAATTTGGTCAGACGGGATACTTTTTAAATTCTTTTGTAAAAACAAATTGTGTATTGATATTATGTTGCTTTTGCTACGTTTGTTGAACTTACAAACAGAACTGATGTCATCAATTTAATGACAAAAAGTGTTTGATAGCTGGATTCTCCCGTCACATGATAGCACGGATGTCTAAGTATGGCCGAAGGCAACTGATTATCTCATTCAACTGGCCATCATATCATCATGACATTTACGTCAATTTGTTAGCCACCATCTCTCTCTCTCTCTCTCTCTCTCTCTTTCTCTTTCACTTACTCTTTCTCTCTTTCTTTCTTTCTTTTTTTTTCTTACTTTCAATCTCTCTCGTGTCCAGCTAACTCTCAATATTTCATATCCTGGGATAAGTTATCCCTGACCAAGTATAAAGAGAGAGAGAGAGAGAGAAAGAAAGGGTCAGAGAGAAAGATTGGGTGGAAAGCTATTTTCTACATTGGGTTGCCCCAGCTTTTACTGCCTAACAAATTTCATTAGCATTGTATTGATCCCCATCTAAACACGAGGGCTAAACCTCTGGCAGTGATGGCTATACTCATAGATTTAAGAAAAGAAAACGAGAGTGCCCTTGTCCAGCTCATCCGTGGAGGTTTTACAAAGATACAGAGAATATTTTTAATCAAAACGTATCCTATCTACTCAATATGAAATGTTTGTTGTTGTTTTCAAACAAATGTTTTTCTTATTACAAATTATTCTTACTTTGATCAATGTATATTTCGTACGATTCTTATTTCGTTCAATTGTTACTTCGTGTTATTTGTACTTAGTGCGATTCTTACTTCGTACGATTCTCATCCCGTACGATTAAGAAGAAAAAGGCATATAAATAATTTATTCGAAAATATTTTTTTGGGGAGCTGTTTAATTATCCAGTAAAATCAGCAGAGTTACATATTATTATAATGGGCAGCTTAGTCTATGACGCTACTTAATATTATGACATTGGGCAAACATATTAAATTTATTACAATTGAATTTGCGAGATTTTGAAACATTGTTTTTTTTAAATCGAAAAAAGTGTAAAAAAATTTGTCACAAAATTTACGTAAATATACTAGATATTAATTACAAATCAGATAGTTCAACATCGTTTCAATAAAATGTTGGATTAATATCTCTCTCTCTCTCTCTCTCTCTCTCTTTATATATATATATATATATATATATATGTATATATATATATATATATATATATTATGTATATATATATATATATATATATATATATTTAGATAGATAGATAGATAGATAGATAGATATTGATATAGTTACATATACTATATATAGAGAGAGATAGATTGAAATATAGATATAGATAGATATATAAATAATAATAGATTATGTGTGTGGATTGCGATTCCCATTGGTTAATTTAAAGACACGTGACCTTGTTGTCTTAAATTTTACTTTTGCGATCTCGCTTTCTGCATGCAGGGCCTATCCTCCCTTTCTAAAAGGTAAGCACGTGTCCGACTGCCATGCGAGCCACCTGGGTTCGATTTCGCTATGATATCTTTCTCGTTCTGTTAGTACTTTTAAAGAAAAAATTCCACTAATTTTATTTTCTGACCATATTTATTTTAAATTACCTTCCTAAATGTTGTCAGTAAATAATAATACTTTTTTTTTTATTGTTAGATCTATAGTTTTCTGTTAATTGTAGTTAATAAAATGTTTATCCGTAGCTTATACAGGCTTATTAAATTAAATTTTCACTCAAGGCACGCCGGTGAATTTAGCTTGTTTAAAAAAAAGAACAGCTTAAGAGTAAGTTCTCTTGTTTTTGGTTTCTTATTTTTAAAATTATCACACACACACCAAAACAACAACAACAAAACAACTACAACATGGACAACATCCCCCAATCCAGTTCGTATTATCGAAATAGCGGTGAAACATCCGCAGAAGAATTCTAGAAAAATTATACTACTTGATGCCATTGTGCAAATCGTGCGTTTTAAATTCAGGGGAGAGAAACATGCAAGGGAGAGAAACATTGGTTGTTGGTAATTCAAATAAAATGTTGATCGCTCAGCGATTGAATTTATAAGAGCTGTCTGTTTTTTTTTTCTCTGATAGATCTGGGTATTTTGGTTGTTTTTATTTCAATGTATTTTTTTATGATTGGTCGAATCTTAGTAAATTAGACCCATGAAATCTGGGTTGAAATAAACTATAAATGTTGCATTTATTCTGTTAGTATTGTGATTTAACATCTCGCTAGTATATGAGAGGTTCATTATATCTGGTTTCATAAATCATCTGTGTATTGTATGTTTAGTGTAGTAATTTTTTTACCCTTTAAAACAAACTAAAACTTACGTAAAAGTACCCGTCGGACCGAGTTGATCCATACGTCCGATGAAGCAGAGTTCACCAGTGTCTGTGGCCACGGCATACTAGGTGATGATTGTGTGGACAGCACTATGCACAGCCGCCTTTACTTTACCCCAACTAATGTCAGGTACCCATCAGAGCTGGGTAGACTCAGGGACACCCTCCGGACTTTGGAAAATAATCCTAGCCTGCACCAGGATTCGAACCCGGGACCTTAGGCTCGCCAGTCGAACGCGCTGCCGCTCGGCTACCGTGCCCCATAAACATCACTTATGTATATCTAGTTATTTATTTTATAGGGCGTTTGCAATCCCGTGACAAAAAGCACGTGATTTGTGTTTACTTTGAGTAATGGTGTACAATTAAATATGGCCGCTGTATTAATAAAGTTTCATATAGGCTCGAGCTTTTTTAAAATGATGTGTTGTGTTTTAAGTCTTATTAAGATTTAAGCTGTATTATGTATGTTAAATAAAATAGGCTATTTTATTATTATCATAGACATAGATCATAGACGATGTGAGCCTAATAGTGACTTGACTAGATAGCCTATTCACCAACAATATCACTTGACATCGTAGCCTAGCCTACGAAACATTAAAAGTGTAGGCCTATAAAGTGAAATTGTAAGTGTAAATAGGTCTAGCCGGCCCTAGCCTAATCACATTAATCAATTAATCTACAGTACTACTATTTACCTCCTTATTTTTTATTAGGATAGCCAATATTCAGATGTGAATTTTGCATGATAAAGAAGTACTTCACTTTCACCACGTTATGTTTGTACCTCAAGTGGGTTCTATATTTACACAAATACGTCACTAAATGTACACAAAAAAAACTTAAGCTCCGCCTACTGAGAACGCTCTATTAGACAAATTTTTCCATAGTTATGAGAAAAAGAAAAAAAGCGTGAATAATTAGGCAATTTTCTTTATTTTGTGTGTTATTTTAGACATACAATCTTTTTTTTTAAATATGTTAAGTAGGCATATTGGTATCTCCTAAATACCTGGCTGGGTGAGGTGGGGTAGAGGAGACTGGCAGTGTTGAAAGTTAACTGTGACACTTTATTGATGACAGATTTATTGCACAATTATATCAGAGAAACATTTTTATAAGCAAACTTTGGTAAACAAGTAAATAATTTAATGTTCTTTAAATAATACATTCGCCTTTTTTACGCTCTCGACTTAGCCACGTGGTTTGATACATGTTGTGTGTGTGTGTGTGTGTGTGTGTTCATCAAGCAACACGGATACGATTGGAGGCCTAGATCATGTGACCGGAAATGTTATTCTCCGTTGCCTTATCTTAATGTGTCAGTTTTTTTGTTTTGGTGTGTGTGTGTGTGTCTTTAAAAAAACAAAAAAAAAACCCACTGAAGTCGAGTTCTGTTGGGTTCCCTAAAACTCTACTGCTGTTGGGCATGCTCCATTAGCATGCCGCTTACTACATGCCTAGGACAGGAGACCGTTTCCCTCTCACGAATAACGAAATAACGAAAAGCAGTGTTGATTAAACAAACTATAGAGAGCGCGAGTGTTTGGTGTCCGTGTTTGTAGACCCGGCATTTCCTGTTGCCCGTCTAAAGATATACGGACATAGAGGATGTTATACTTTCAGACAAACATGTAACGGAGATACGTACATTCCTGTTTTTTTTTCTTTCTGGTTTGCAAAACGAATCGATATCCGAGTATTGGAAATATCATACATACGATTACGTGTGTGCGTGAATCTTGGGCAAGAAGAGAATCGAATATATATTTTTTTTCAAATATTTGGACGAAGTTCATATTTAAAAAATCTGAATAAGTGTACCACTGTCAGGCCCTTTATTTTGTGCGTACGCCCAGTGATGTACACTCCACGCGTCTCTTTAACCACGGAAATGGTGTCGCCCGAACAAACACCATTCGCCTTTTACTTTCCACTATAGCTGTTAGATTACCACCAGAGAGGAATAGATTTAAGAAACTTCTGCAAATTCTGGTAAAATGCCACCTATCCTTTTTTTTTATAGATTCAAACCTAATACCTGTGGAAATTCACGTTCAATTACAGTATCTTTTAACGTACAATTTACTCAGCATTAAAACGTAGGTCGTGTCTCATTGATTTATATCACTCTTGTATTTACATCACACTTATTTCATTAAAATTGATTATTTGAACACACCGCCCTGTTATAACCAGTATATTGTACGTCCTTCGGTCTACTAATAAATTAAAACTATCGAATTCTAGACAGGCGCCATTTTTCCTTATTTACCCCCTTGGGGGACATTAGGTTTCACGGCACCAAAAGAACAACTTATAAGCAAAGTTCCTTGTTGCCCCCATGGATTTTTTTTCTGGTGTTGCCTGAGACCAAGAGACGGGGAGTTTGGAGCTAGCAGGGAGACAGTGTGTGGGTGTGTGTGTGTGTGAGTGGATGGATGGGTGGATGGAAGGGAGGGGGTTGAGGGGTATGGTGGAGAGGCCAACAGCCAATCCAGTCATGTTTTTAGCCCACAGATGTGCCGGTGTCCAAACAGAACTGTCACGGCCGATAACAACGCGCATTGATAACGTGTCTTCTGTGAATGGTGCTCAAATTATGTGCCCCTTGTTGCAGCCTCGTCAAGGCTATTTATAGATGAACGGGTTTTGGTTTATTTTTTTTATTTTTTTTTATTTTACATGGAAACTGTTTGCATAATCATCAATGATAAAACACCGCGTCAGATTTGGAAGTAAAAATGACACACACACACAAATTCCGAATCGGCTAATTTATGATTAATTAAACAAACAGACAGGATAGTTAACCAGACTTTTAATAACCCCAAAAATAAAGTCGGAATCATTACAGTATCAAATACATAATAAAAGAAATTGATTAATAACGTAAAACACAAATACCAAAAAAATACACACACAGACAATAGAGCGCTATTAATACACGAGAAACAAGAAACTGAAAAACACAAAAATAAAATGACAGGTTAAAAACAAACAAAACAATAAACACTGAATCTGTAATTTCAAACCTTAATTAAATAGATAAATTCAACATCAGAATAAAAATACAAAAACCAAACAAGAATTTCTATTTGAATCTAAAGATTTTATATGTTGGTAACACTCTCTTAGCCTAGACATTATTGTTGGTGTCTTCTGGTTGGAATAATTCACAAATACGAGGCTTATCCAACAATGTGGGAGATTGCCATTTCTCTTTACATTAATTTCAATGTGTGTGTTATATTGTATCGTATTCTGTTGTTATCTTTTAGTATCAAGTTAGAAAATAACATCGTATAAACCATTTAATACAAAATATAGACTAGATTTGAATGTTTTTATGGGAAAAAACAACAACATATCTGTAAATTATAGGCTAACATTCGATAAGAGGAGATGAGATGGAATATAATTGAGATAAGATGAGATAAGTTGAGATAAGAAAAAATGAAATAAAATAAGATACCATAAAATAAGATGAGAAAAGATCAGATAAAATGACATAAGAAAAGATAAAATGAAATACATTGAAATAAGATGAGATAAGAGGAGATAAGATGAGATAAGAGGAGATAAGAAGAGATAATATTAGATATGTTGAGATAAGATGTGATTTGATGAGATCTGTTTAGATAAGAGGAGATGATGATGATGTTTATGGTTATACATATAGCAGCATCGGGTTACTTCTAGCCACTTGTAGCCATTTGTAGCCACTTGTAGCCACTTGTAGCCACTAGTAGCCACTTGTAGCCAGTAATTTTTTTATGTCAATGGTTTAATTATTACTGTAATTCATACCACTTATTTATTGACTAGAAAAATATAAATAAACTGGAGGATTTATGTTGATCATTTATAAGTATGAAGTAATACTATAACACAACCTTGAGCATAGTGCTGGCCAAAAATCTCCCCTTGTAGGCCGTGGTCACACAATAAGATATCGAACACTGCTTCACTTGTCCTATAGATCAAATGAAAGACTATAATAAGATAAACCGCTAGCTTTAATATTTCTGCTATTTGTTGACTCGGATGACTTCTTTTCGGAATTCCTGATTCCCTTTTGCATTGCACACTTCCGATTTATTTAATCGCTTTGAAAAATTAAAATTATAATCGAATATTGTATACAACGGAAACTTATAATGCAATCGTAGGAGCGTAGAAGTCATTTAGACAGCGTTATATTTAAGACAGCGTTATTTGATGCGCATTAGAAAAAATAACATGTAAGCTTTAACAATAGAGCAAGCGATCTATCTTATTATAGTCTTTGATCAAATTGCTCAGAAAGGCTAATTTACATTATTTTTGTTGTTATAAGATACTCTTATCTTAAACATACATAAAATAAAATATCACATTCACAAATCATGGGATATATACTCCAATCATTCAATTTCAATATACGATCAATAAATCTCCCTGACAGGCACTTCCTGTAGGACGTGGAGATTAAACAAATAATCGACCAGTTTTATCCGATCCCGCGCCAGAACTTTTCTGAAATCACACAATTAGGCTAAAAATAGTTCAATAATAAAGCAGAAAGTTCCATATTATGCAATACTGCATGGGGTCGGAAAACCTTTTGAAAATGATGTGCCAAAATATGAAAAAAAGAAATTTTGGTTCATTCAGCTTGCCATAGTCAACCCGCTCTATTTTTTTTTTTATTATAATTATATGACAATTTATAAATCACCGTAGCATAACCAAGATCAAAGGTTATTTTGATTTTCAAAGGAAAAAAAACTGTTAAGTACTTCGATAATTATTTAAGACTCGTTTATACGAATTATTATATTTATCAAAATGCAGCTGTTGGGAATAGCAGATGACTTTTTAAAGCGGCTACCTTTCAGATTTAACCGCTATTCAGATAATTTCGATGTCTTAATTCGGATGTTTTGGCGTTCATCTTGCTGCATTTCAAAATTGTCTATATCCATCCCATACGAAAAGATCAAAATCTAATTGGGTGAAAGTTAGATTCATGCACCGGGCTTGGTGGTCTAGCCGGCAACGCGCTTAGCTATCATCGTACCAATGATCCCGTGTTGGAATTCGGGTGAAGTCTGGGATTTTTTCCCGTGTCTGGAGGGTGTCCAGCTCTGATGGAATACTTGATTAAAAAACCTCTTTTTCAGGGTTCTTCAGTGGTTTCTGAACCTCATCTACAACCGCAACTACATACGACAATCCTTTCCAGTAGAAAATGTCAATGTAAGTTCAAATCTGTCTATCATTAACCTAAGCTTCAACAACCAATCATCATCATTCAATCTCGAAAAAAAAAAGGTTGCTGTTTTTTCTTAATTAAGAATCACTTTAACTATCTTATTATATATTACGGACACTCCTTCTATGGAAAAGATAGTTGCATCCTACGCTCATCCGTGGTCCGAGTCTAGTCTTGCATCTTTTTAAATGATATTAAGTTACTGGTTTTCCTGGTTTGTTCATGCAACCCATTCCATGCCCAAATGCCACTCGAAAAATAAGAGTACTTATATGCATTTGTTCTCACATAAGGGATAAGGAAAGTGTTTATTGTCTTTATGTTTATCTGGTTTCATAAATCATCTATGTATTTCTGCAATGTATTCTTAGAGTATTATGCCTGAGTTTATCTGAGCATTGCAACATGTTGTTATTGGGTTTTATTTCTAAATTAGAGTTTAATGTCTAATGTATTATTGTTGCTTTACTCTTTGCAATTCTGTCCTCTAATAACCAGACAACATTCTATCTTTTAATTTCTTGTAGTAAAAAGAACTTAAGCATTCCTTAGGACCAAATTGATCCATATGGCCGGTGAAGCTGTTATGTGGCCACGGCATACTAAAGGATTGTGTAGAAGAGACTTAAAATGCCTGTGAATCAACAACGAGTGGGACGCTATATTTATATATTTGACTATTTTAACAAAAGTTCCCATCAAAGAGCGCTTCATGATAGCTACATAATATCTAGTCGAAGTGGTCGGCTTCTTTCTATAAGGGCAAGAACAGAGAGATTTAAGAACTCTTTTGTTCCACTGTCAGTAAGACTCTTTCAAAAGAATCACCTTTCAGCCAGGAAATACGATGGCTCAATAGCTGACTCCTAAATAATAGGCCTACTTTTTTCTTGTATGATAAATGGTATGATAGTGTGCGTGAATGTCTATTGTGTTTGAGTACAAATGGTTCTTTAATATTGTTTTAGGTATGCTGAAAAAACGGAATTTATGTAATCAAGTCAATTTTCCATTCATTTGGATCAATAAAGCAATCTTATCTTATCTTATAAAGTGTACACTGCGCACACACAAAATAACTTTCGTTGTTTAATGCAATTTAAGTGGAACAATCGTGATTATCAAGAAATTTGACAAAGCCTTTCTTTTTTGCCAACCTTGCAGCTGCACTTACAAACTCTGTTTGCAATTGTACCGTTGCCATTTTAAAACAAAAAGAACTTTCTCTGAGTTTCTTCATTTTCCCCCATCCATTGTAACACAAGAATAATTTATTCAAACCGCTATTCTGATTAATGAGATACCTACAAATTCTGTCAGAATGGTCTCTGATTTGGTTTTATTATGAGGCTACAACAAGGGGGACAACTATTCATAAATTAAATACCGACTATGTTCACAATATCTTGTGGTGATTGCCAGACGTGCCGGGTCATTCTTATCAACGTTTTCATGAACAGCTCGTGCTAAACATAATAACTTCATTTAAATTCTGCCTATTGTGTAACTCGTACAACTACACTCCAATCAGTTACACGTCTCTCATTGATTGTGTAACAAAGAATTAAAGTAACCGTCAAACCAAATTGATCATAGGGTCGGAGAAGCAGCGTTCTGTGGCCACGGCATACTAGGGGATATGTGGCCAGCATAATGCCCAGCCGCCTTTACTTTACCCCAATTAATGTCAGGTACCCATCAGAGATGGGTAGACTCCGGGACACCTTGAACCTAGGACCGGCAGTACGCCAGCCAAACTTGCTGCCGCTCGGCCGCCGTACACCATTATCGATCGTTCGAAAGCTGATATTATCTTGAATCCGAGAGATTACAGACTCCTTATTTGGTAAATCACTAAAAAGAATATCAGCACTGCTCAAAACCTTTTTTTTTTAAATCTACATCCGTAAGAAACTTTTTTTCAACGTCGCTTACTGAGATATGTTACAAATGCATTCCGTAGACTTAAAATACCCGGGAAAAAATCCTTTAGGGGGTCTATGGCGTGCCTTTGAAAATCACCCTGCGTGCACGTTTTTCATAGGTATCCTGCCCCTGCTAAACTGTTCCGCCTAAAGAAAGCGACATCTCTAATTTTTAAAAAATGTTTTTGAGGAAATCCGTTTTATAGAAAACAAAATGTCAGCCTTCGGTGTTTTCCGGGATATCGCTTGCGTAGACACTGATCTTAAAAAGAATGCTTAGAGCCGCCTTAATAAATTTGTTGGTACCTATGAATGCAGACAGATGCTACAATTTGCATTCACTTTATACATCTTATAATTAGAACAAAGCTTTACAATAAATTAAATAGGAAGTCATAGTCACTTGAAATGTATTTATAGGTCAGTGCTTGGAAAATATAATTTTATAGATAAGGGAAAGCATTTAACAATGGCCTATAGTTTCTGTGCTCAAACAACCCTTTTTACTAGAGCTGACGAAATGATTTGGGACACATTTTTTAAACCTGTATACGTACAACTTAATGCTTGACATTTGTGTATATATATATATATTTATAAATATATAATATATATATATTATAGCAATATCTAATCTTAACATCTATATGAACATCTAATTACCAAGTCTCGAAACACACTTGTTTGATTTTATACCCATTCTATTTCTAAGTTGAAAACCTTGATTGTCATTTAAGTCGTTCAATGACCGTAAATCTCTTTGCATGCTTCTCAAATGACCACATATCTCTTTACATTTCTTTGTGTTAAACAGATGTTCGGGTTTTCCCAACTTTTATTTCTGTGCATTTTGTTGGTATGTTCATAGACTATAATAAGATGGACCGCTTGCTCTATTTTTAGAGCTTATTTGTACTTTTTTGTACGGGCGCAACCAATTAGGCTGTCTTAAATTACTTCTACGCTCCTCGTTTTTTATTAAGTGTTTCCGCTGTATAGAACTTTCGATTTAAACTTTAATTTTTCATTGAGAAAATCGAAACGATTCAATAAAACGGAAGTGCAAAGGAAACAACGAATCGGGAATTCCGAAAAGCAGTCTTTCGAGTCATCATATTATAGCAGATATATACTAAAGCAAGCGGTCCATGTATATTAAAGTCTATGGTATGTTTACATCATAAGGAGCATACTGTATAAGGTTCGCTTTAATGAATTTGTATTAAGCTTATTATCGCCGTCCTACTTTCCTTCCGCCGTGTCGTAAAATCGAAATCTAATTTGCACCTACTTTCCTTCATCCCATCGAGTGGAAAATGTTCAAGTATCGGTCATAAACTTTATTTATTCTTTTACTTTTAGTGCATTTCTAAAAAAAAATTTATTTAAAAAATTTATAAAAATTGTTGGTTATTTATTGTTTAGACATAGTCTTTTTGTTTTCTAATGATGATCTCACAATTTTTGTTAAATACTTAACATTTTGTCTGGCCACAAAGTGCCCGCGGGTCGACTAGTACTCATATAAAATTCGAACATACAATATAGTAACAATGTATAGCAGGGGTCAGCAATCTTAGAAACGCGATTCTCGATGGAAAACGAAAGACCTCCTGAAAGGCGGTTTAAGTCTCTTCTACAAGAAATAAAGTCCTAGAACTGGTTGGCTGTTGGCACGCCGTATGTATTTGATGCCCTATTTTGGGCACAGTATTATCCAGGACTGTGGAGTCGGAGTCGGGCGATATTTTGGGTACCAGGAGTCGGAGTAGGTATACAATGCACCGACTCCGACTCCTACCTTTACTAAATTTAGATTCGAATTAAAAAAAAAGGCAAGTTTAAGTGTCCAAATTCACAAAAAAGTTATAATTGATTACTTATCTTCTGTAAGAATAAAGACCGATGCATGCAGTGCCTCACGTACGGTAACAGCAAAACAAACACATTAAGTGATAGTGAAGAAGCATGCTTTTCATGTGCCTCACAATACGGCAATACATTCGAAAATCGAATATTAATACAGAGGAGTCGGAGTCGGGAGTTGGAGTCGGAGTCGGAGTCGGGAGTCGGAGTCGGAGTCGGAAGTACGAAAAACTGGGGAGTCGGAGTTGGAGTCGGAGTCAGAACATTTATCTATCGACACCAGAGCCATAGATTATTAAATGGTAGCCGACTCCTGCTGCATACTATACTGAGCATAATTCTGACTGTCAGACCGATTCCTGAAGTAGGTTTGTTTAAAAAAAATTGTCGGCTGTATGTTGTTTACTACTTAGCGTGGTCAGGAGTTATTTACATGTGGCCACTGGTGGCCAGGGCCATAACGTCCCGTGGACAGGACCACCAAGTGAAATGATGGTGAGCGATTGCCTTTTGATGTCCAGCGCTGTGGAGAGATCTACGAGCGGACAAGCTGGGGGGGGGGGGAGGGAGGAGGCTGACCAGACTAAGAGATTAAGTTGACGATCAATAGAGCGCCGCCCTCACCCTCCCCGCCCTTAACCGCCTAGCTGGCGCCCCGGTGCTAGTTTGCCTTAAAGCGTTTCTGGTTGCGTAGAATATTACAAGTTTAAATAAGCCACGGTGGAGTTTTCAATTCATACAAAATTTTTAATTTGCCTATATATATATATATACTAGGTGTTATGCCCGTGAAAACGACGCAGAAACGAATGATTACAGTGATGTTGTTTTTTTAAAGAAAGAACAAATATGCTGATAAATATGTTACGCACAAATAGTGTAACTGCCCAATTCATGTACTTTGCAACTTTTTGCTCAGTTCATGAAATGTGCAACGCGGTTGCCCAATTCATGAAATGGGCAAGTCTCTTTATGATGTACCGCATAATCTTTTTTAAATACTGGACAGAATGACATGACATTTGCCACCAATATTCTTTGTGTTACTGCGGTGAACATGTATCAAGGTTTTGCAATTTTTAAAAGGACCGCATTGGTCATTTCGGTCACAAAAAAAAACGGGAATAAAAAATACAACTTTTGTTTCACGTTGAAATTCCCGGTACCAATTTTATATCATTTGTCTACGCGAAGTGAGCAAAAAAAGGATGCGCCGAGATTATTTTTATGACGTCATAACTAAGCACTCTATACTAAACAAGCTACGCAATAAATATCTATGCTGCATTAACGGACTAACATAATTAACATAGACAAACAGATCTTAAATCAGTCTAAAGATATCGATGATTCACAACTATAACAAAAGGAAACCACTCCACACGGAATCTTCAAGAAATGCATAAGCTATAACCTGAAAGCCATGTGACCCAACTGGCCATTAACCTCTGACCTGTGTTTTACAATATTGCTATGCAACTTAGCATAAACCAACCATAAATGGACGCTGGCGCACGCCAAATTATCCCCGTAACTGAAGTTGTTGCATGAGAAAACATCGCATTTTTTCAGACGCTGACATAACTAGATACGTCGCGTTATTTCCTTTTTATATTTCGTTTTCTTCCATGGCGGAAGCCATATTTTTCAATTTCTCACGTCCTCCACCGGAAAGTCGATCCCGTGATTCTGGCTATTGGCACAAAACAGGAAGCCATGAAAGTTGTTTTTTTTTCTGGTGAGGTGAATGTAGACTGTAGACTCTTAATAGAGACATGGATTCTTTCCCTTAGCTTCATTTAACTAATGGTTCAAACATGAAATTACGAGTTATATATTATATATATATATATATATATATATATATATATATATATATATAAATGTATATAGGCCTGCATATATCAAATTTATATCAAAAACATGAAATTTCATGTACTAATTGGTTATACTTGTTAACATTGCCTTTCAAAAATAATTCTGAGATCTATATTCGAATCATAGCCTTATTGTTTATTCAAATACATATTAAAATATGACCTTATGGTTTTAAAACTACCTTTTTTTTAAATCTTATCTTATATGTTCCAAACGCTATGAAAAAAAAATTATTGCGTCCTACGCTTATCCGTGATTTTGAGTCTAGTCTTGCATATTTATTAGTGTTTTAAATGATGTTAATTTACTGGTTTTCTTGGTTTGTTCTGGCAACCCATTCCATGCCCGGATGCCACTCGGGAATAAGAAATACGTATATCATACATTTTTTCTTGGATATGGGATAAGAAAATATACTTTTGTCCTTTCTATACCTATTCGCTACCATAGGGTTTTCCACATTTAGACATGACCCCAGTTGACCACTCAACTTTTTGGTTAAAGGGGTGTCTTAAAATTAACTAAAAGTGCTATTACTTTTGATATTTTATCCATGTATTATACATTAAAATAAATGGCAATAATAGCACAACATTAATGTCTGTGTTTTAAGTAGAAATAAATTAAGTTTTAGTAGCAAGGTCAGATTATGTAATAATGTGGAAACACAATACAAGTAAACAATAACTGAAAAACTTGAACTCACTAGCACTTTGTTTGTTTATTAAATATAATATCTACACACAAACATATTATTATTAAAATATATCTTATTCTAGATGTACAGAAGAAAGAATTTTTAAGAAATATTAAATAGTTTTTTTTTTAATAATTTTTGTTTACGGTCTATGAAAGTAACACAAATATTTTTTTTCTCCATTATTTATGATGACTCTAAGATATAACAACCCAAATCAGTCAAATAGTCATTTTGTTGATAAAATACAAATGTCTTGAGTTCACTATTTGTTTATCACACAGTTTTTAAATAAATAAGGTCTAATTTGGCTTGTTTTTGTGAAGTTGACGGACTGGTCCCAGGTCGTTGATCAACTGGGGGTAACGCCCCCCCCCCCCCCATTTTTATCACAACTTGACTCATTGTTTGTATCTACTTATATTCAGTGATACTCGTCATATAGCCTTTCAAAAACTGTGTAATCATCATGTAACATTTATTTATTTACTTCAATGTCTTCATCTAGAGTTTTATTATTAGTTCATCTAACTAAGCCTCAAACATCTAAAGCCTTCTTCACCCGAACTCTGTAGGTGGTGACTCTTTACTCAATACATTTACTTACAAATACAATAAAACTATTATCCAGAGTAACTAGTGACTAAAACCACTTAAAATAGTGAGCTATTTATATAAAGAATGGAAGTAAATAGAAAATAAGCGTTTAAAAACTTGTATTTGAAAAGAAATTGAAAAAATATAGAGCTAACTATACTGGCCTTTCCCACAGGCCGCTGGGCTAAACGTGGAAACCTATCGGCCTTTCCCACAGGCCGCTGGTAGCAAAAGAGTTTAAAAAAAAGTATATTTTAGAAATAATAATAATCTTTATTATCTCGAAAGAAATTTGTTTAACAATTGAGCAACAACATAGAATTTAAGACATCAAATAATAAACACAAAAATAATTCAAATACATGAATGCTAGTTACACATTATCTTATCTTATATATTAGAGACGCTCCTTCTATAAAGACGATTATTGCTTCCTACGCTCATCCGTAGTCCGAGTCTAGTCTTGAATCTTTATTAAAGTCTTAAATTAAATGATATTATGTTACTGGTTTTCCTGGTTTGTTCAGGCGACCCATTCTATGCCCATTAATCCATCACAATCATACATTTCAAAGTGTACTTCACCTTTAAAAAACTAACCCATAAAAACAAAGTTTTTATTATACTCCCTTTCCTTGTAAAATAAGTTTATATTTAATTTATATTTTGACAGATTAAAATAAATATAAGTGATATCATACCTTACGAATTTCCACACTAAAATTTTGCGCATCCTTTTTTCTAGCTTTTTACCGCAAAAACCATAAAAAGATAACTCACTTTGTTTCGGCTACATTGTATCGTTTTCATTCTATTTATTTCGTAAAAACGAACATATCCGAAAAGTTTTTTTTTTACTTCCCTCTCTTCCAGTAGAGGCAGCCATGTTTTACGTAAAATATTTTCTTCGAGTCCGAAATTGGTCGAAGGAATTCGTGACTACTCCAAAGGCTTTGATGCTGAAAATTTGATAGAATGTATTGTTAGTCGGGACAAGTCTGCTGCCCAAGTTTCAGCTCGATTGGACGACGGGAAGTGGTCGTAACATTGATGCAAAGTTTTGCTATTTCGCAACCAACCAACCAAACAACCAAGCAGACAGACAGACAGTTGGAGTTAAAAGAAAGGGAGTTAAAAAAAAACACAAACTTTTATCTCTATTTAATCATTTAATCGCCGTAAGAAAGATATAACTCTTTTAACTGGTTTTGTGTTCAGCAACTTGTATCTCCTTAGCGCTGGTCAAAGAATCAATTATAGGTTGAGATGATTTTTTTAATTTTTTTTTTGGTGTTCAACATCTTTAGTGTTTTCTTAAGAGTGGCCCTTTCGAATGTGCGCCTTAGTGATTCCTGTCTGTTGGCAATAATTTAAACTGGCCGCTTTTATAATTGTTTATAAGGTCTTGGGGTGAAAAAAAAAGGATTTTTATTTTACTTTAGACGAAACATGGCTTTCGTTTGAAACATGGGTTCAAATGAAAATATTGAATGGATCATTTATCAGCCTCAGACACCAGCCATGGCCGACCATCCACCCTGACAGTTGGGGTTCAGATCCTAGTGGTACTGATACGTCCACCACATCAGCTGCTGCATGTGGATTTTTTTTACTACCAACTGTCTCATACCCTAATTGGAAAAGGCAAATGTCCAATTTGTTAAGGATTTTACAAACAATCTACAAGACAGTATATGCCCCTGAGTATACCCAGCTCTGATGAGTACCTGACACTAGTTGGGGAAAAGTAAAGGCGGCTGGGCATTGTGCTGGCTACACATCCTCTTGTATGCCGTGGCCAAAGAAACTGGTGAGTGCTGCTTCACCAGCCCTATGATCAGTCTGTTCAGCAGGGTACTTTACTATCATGATAAGAAAATAGTCTCAATATCTCTGTGTTTCTTGTATTAGGTTAAGTCTATCGTGTTCTATTACTCTACACTAAAGGCCATCGGTTTTTTTTTTAATAGAATTAAAAGAAGATGTCTTAAAGCTTACCCCCCTCCCCCTTTTTATTAATTAAGTATTTTAAGCAATAATGGAACATGACATTATAAAAGTGGATTAATCAGCAGTTCTACCTGCAGTGGCTATAGTTACTTTAGTGAGATTTAACTGACAGTTGCCCGGCGTTGCTAGGCGATTATCAACAAAAAACATTTCCGTTGCGCTGTGGAGAGTAGTGAAATGGTTAAAGGCTAGAGACTAGACTGCAAACATTAGAAAATTGAGGTTGATGAGACTTGACCCCAAGTGGCGTCGGTCAACATTTAGGAATAAAATAATTAGAATATAGATTTCTGTAGCTAAGACTTGACCCAAATTGAGTCGGTGAACAATACATTTTAAAAATGTAGTTTTATTTGACCCTTGTGTAGTTTACCACAACAACAACAAAATACCATAACCTTATTCTATATAAATTAAGCGCCATTTGCCACGAGCTATCCCAGAAACCAACATTTTACACACGTCTACATCCTCTTTCCATCAGGCACCTCAACCAAGACCATCGTAAATACTACGGTGGTCTTGAATCAACCATCAATCTACCCCCCCCCCTTTTATTTTCCATCCACAGGGGTACGTGGAAAAAAAAAGGGGGGGGGTAAGAACTCCCCCTGCCCACTAATCCATCTAAAGCATCGTCTTTCCTTTTTTAATTGTTAGGGGAGAGGGGGGCAGGTTGATAAAGGGGCAGGTTGATACAAATTGTTTTTTACAGCTATTATACTACGTATGCGCAGAAGAGTTAGTACGGAAGATAGCTTTCTACTTCCCCCACTTTCGATATAAAAATGGCTTCGCTCGTATCAAAATTGATAATACTGTGAGGAAAATTGAAATTTGAGCGACTTTTGAAAAATATTGACTTACTATTACGTAAGAGATTTCACAGACACGGTAAGTACTTTTATTTTATCATCTTTTTATTTAGGTTAAATAGGGATTCCTGAACACTTTTATTTAAATTACGATTGTGTTATTTGCGTCTTGTTTTTAATGTAGTCGAATTAATGCAATGTGGTGTAGTGGGGCAAGTTGATACAGACGACTTGGGGCACATTGATACAATATCCGGTTACCTATTTAGCCCTTTGGAAAAGCATTTAAACATAGAAGAATACATATTTGTTTTTACAGAAACGTATTTATATTTAATTAGAGTGTTAGGTTCATTGAGTTTAGCTTACATTTAAATCATTTTCATTTATTTTTGCTTTACTTTTTATAATGTCTACCTAGGGTATTCCTATTTAGAACTTAGCCTAGGAGTTTAAGTTGGTTAGGCCTTATACAGGCTTCTAATAAAAAGGTTTAATTAAATACATTACTATTAAACTAAGTCTTATTATTTATCATATTATTTTACGATTATTGTAATTTTAAAATTTAGTTTAAATGTATTAAATTACCCGGGATATAAATTTTTTTTATTTTTGTAATTTCAGATGGTGCGAAGATGTAAAAGAAAGCCTTAACTTGGGGTTACGATAGAAGTTTTATTGACCAGAATTGTTCTAAGTAATAAAATAAACAATAAAATAATAGTTTTGGGTTGTTTACTTTGTTAAATTGTCATTGTATTAGTGTTATTATTAAATCTTATTCAATGTATCTACTTGCCCCATAGTGTGTATCATCTTGCCCCTTCACAGGGCAAGTTGATACAAATTATTTTACATTGCTTTTAGAGCTATATTTATTTTAAATATATTCTAATGAATAAAATTTGTAGATAAAAAGGTGCAGGATACCTAATGGAACAAACAAAAGTATTTATATCCACTCTAAATATAATGGTTTGCAATTAATGTAAATAAATGTAAAATGTGTATCAACGTGCCCCTCTCTCCCTTATATTTTGAATAGAGAACAAAAAGCTTCATGCCAGATAACAACATGTACTTTTTACAGGGTAATTTGTGTTAGTGTGACAGTACTCCGAAAAAAAAACAAAGCTAACTATAAACAACAATAATATAAGAATAATAACTATAATTATAACAACTATTATTTACAATGATTTTTTTAATATATAGATATGCACCTGGTTTTTAAAAAAATAAGCTTGCGTAATCGCGTAAAGACTGTCGTGATATGGCAGTGTTCTGATTGGACCAAAGACTATAATAAGATGGACGGCTTGCTCTATTTCTAGAGATGATATGTTCTTTTTCCGTGCGCATCCAATTAAGCTGTCCTAAATGATTTCTAAGCTCCTACGTTGGCCTAAATGTTTCCGCTGTAGGCCCTATACTACTTTCGATTTTAATGTTAATTTTTCATTGAGAAAATCATAGGGATTAAATAAAACGGAAGTGTACATTGCAAAAGGGAATCGGGAAATCCTAAAAGAAGTAATTCGAGTCATTAAATAGCAGAAATATCAAAGCAAGCGGTCCATCTTATTATCGTCTTTGATTGGACCAGTGAAAAATGAGGGGAGGGGGTCAAGGATTGTAGTGTTTCTGCTTCAAGAAAAGTCACGGGACATTTGATAGTAATGATTTCTTTTAGAATGATATGTCATTAGGTTGTGCGTGACTAATATGTCATTTGAATTTTAATGTTTATTGTTTTAAAAATAAGTTATTTGATTGTATTGTTTTCTGTTTGAATACTAATATGTCATTTGATAGTATTGTTTAGGCTACTCTTTCAACAACATGTCATTGGGTTTTAATGATTTATGTATGAATAATATGTCATTTGGTTGTGTATGAATAATATGACATTTGGTTGTGTATGACTAATATGTCATTTGGTTGTGTATGAAAATATGTCATTTTGTTGTGTATGAATAATATGACATTTGGTTGTGTATGAATAATATGTCATTTGGTTATGTATGAATAATATGTCATATGATTTTAATGTTTATTTTTTAAATGATGTAATTTAATGTCATGTAATTGTCAGAGCCCTTCGATCGATAGAGAGCCTGGACCTCAATACTTTGATATAGACCTAGAATGCCATCTCCATAAATATCCAGAATCTAGATCTACTCCGTACCCTCAAACTTCTTTTGTAAAACGCACGCACGCGATAAAAGAAACAACAACGCCCGGACAGACACACACAGCAACAACAGAAAGCTGCATGAAACCCAACCTTTAAAAAAAACAAAAAAACAGAAAGACATCGTCAATAACTCGGGAATGAAGGGGGAAGTGGTTACGTACGTTGTTAAGAAAGCACGAGTTGCGGGAACTTGAATCCTGACAAAAAGGTCACCGGTGTCGAGAGAAATATGAAAGCATCAAATATTTACTCCGGTGTTTGTAGATCTCGATGCTTAATAACAAAAACCCACTCCTTTTTGTTGCTGTTTTTGTTTTCTAATCGATTTTTATGTTATTGATTTATGACAAGAGAAGAAGAAAGATCAACAAATCATCGAATAGGCATTTGTATGAAATGTCATAACGAATGTCAGCTGCCTGTGTCATGCGACCGATTTTGTTGTTGTTGAAATATATAGATAAATAGAGTGGGAAAAATCTATATCCTCCCGTTTGAATTACATTGTTTTAAATTATGTAATATCCATGCTACGTCTAGAACTGTATACATTTCATTAGTGCCCCCCCCCCCCCCCCCACTGTATACATTTCATTAGTGCCCCCCACATAAATGAAATAGTAGACCACATCCTAGTGGAATGCCAACAAGCTAATCAATCTCAGACCAAGGCTACATTATTAGTCTCCCTCAACCTATCATTACCAACACACTCTTAAAAAACACAGAACAGCTTTAAAAAAAAATACACACAAATGAGTTTGCATGGCGTTGACTGCAAGAAAGCCAAACAGCACTGCGGACTGGTTAGAAGAAGTAGAAGAAGTTAAGTAGAAAAATTGCCCCCAAAACAGACCTGATCAACATTTACTCCACATTTTCACGGTCAATTGCATTTCCTCTAATGTTAGCATGGAAGACAACTGCCTGACTCGGGTGTTACACTTTGGCACTTTGGCTCTAGGAGAACTATCAGAACTATCAGAAATTATCAAGCATTGATCCATCAACGTCTCCCTGGTCTCTTGATGTGTTCACGAACCGTCGTAAACCGAGAGAGAAAGCGAGTGTCGCTTTATGGAAGCACAGCAATATAACTCGATGAGGGGATTCAATTTGGTCCGCTAAATCAATTAGCACCTGGTCAAATCGAAGTGCTTTAATTTTGTTCTTCTTTTTTTTTCTACGGTAGAAAAAAAAAAGAGTTTTGACCGTTTCATTAAGAGACCTTAGGTGGGGGGGGGGGGGGGGGGGGGGAGGTTGTAGATAATCTAGTGCCCATTAGCTGGGGGGGGGGGAGTTGTAGACAAATTCAAACTTGTTACTATACTATATTTCATTGTGCGTTAATCATGCTACAAAAATGCGACTACTTTGAAATATAACCATAATCTTTTCTCCTGCTTATATCTATATATATATAAAGATCGTGTTTGTGTCCCCACGGATCTCCATTGGTCAATTTGAAAACACGTGGGTTTGTGTCACTGACCTATTTAGTCCTAGGCCTATATACTGTCGCTAGCTCCGTGGTTAACGTAGCGGACTGCAATGCGGGCGACCTGGGTTCGATTCTCCAGTTAGACTATACCTTTTTTCAACAATTTTTTTTTCAAACTTTTAAAAACAAAAGACATTGTAAATATACGGGCAATTTAGATTTTTGTTAAATAAAAATACTTGCCTGTTTTTTTACCCAATTACAATATTTATTTTAAATTACTTTCCTAAAAGTCTTCAGTAAAAAAAATAATAAATATTAGATTTATAGCTTTCTTTTAATTGTAGTTTATACAATTTTTATCTGCACCTTATACAGTACTGTTTTTTTTTACCCGGGTAACGCCGGGCAATGTAGCTTGTTTATATATAAAGTGTAAGCGATTTCAAGTCCCAAGTCAATGTTTTATTAGTTACTTGTACCTAATATTGGCGATGGGAGAGTCATGTCTAACGCTTATCTGGCCACACAATCCTTCTAAAGACCGGACACCAATAATAATAATTAAAAAATATCACCGTCTAATTAAACCATATTAATGTGAAGACGAAATTCATATTTTGAACTTTCCATGCGTGAAGGAAAACATAATATATACACATTCGTCATACATATATAAACAGCTAAACAATATCAATGACTCATTACATGAATTATTCACGTACTCCTAAAGTAGTACGAATTAATATTGATAGCGCTACTTTATAATGTAATTCACGGCTTGTCAATTATGCGACCTATTGCTGGAGAGAAGCTACCAAGGAGATATAATATGATTACAATATTACTTACTTATCTGAAAGTCCCATAACCCGGGACGAGTCTTTCGAGTTACATGGGTGTAAGATGAGAGGCGGAATACTGAATCATCAAACCGAGGCTTGCATTCATACACAGAACTGACTTAGACGCTTAAATGTTTGGCGGTCAATGTGGTACACACAATGTTTTCTTATTGGGGGGTGGGGGAGGGGGTCAGAGCTGGCCCGGGGTAATACAAGACTCAATAAACAATGTAGAGAATTGATTGATTAGATTGGATGAATAGTTTGGCTTAATGTTTGAGTGGTTCACCGTTTATTTGTTTTCATTGGAAATACATCTTCGTCTCACCTTATAGAAAAGTATTATAAACAAAAAATTGTCGTATGGTTTTTACAATTTAACACATAAAAAACTAACCCATAAAAACAAAGTTTTTATTATACTCCCTTTCTTTGTAAACTAAGTTTATATTTAATTTATATTTTGATAGATTAAAATAAATATCAGTTTTTTCATACCTTATGAATTTCCACACAAATATTTTGCGCATCCTTTTTTTTTCTAGCTTTGGCCCGAAAAAAACATAAAAAAGATAACTCGCTTTGCTTCGGCTACATTGTGTCGTTTTCAATCTATTTATTTCGCAAAAAAAAAACATATCCGAAAAGTTTATTTACTTCCGTCTCTTCCGGTAGAGGCAGCATGTTTTACGTAAGATATTTTATTCGATTCGCAAATTGGTCGAAGGAATTCTTGACTATACCAAAGGCTGTAATGCTGAATATTTAATAGAATGTATTGATAGTCGGGACAAGTCTGCTGTCAAAGTTTCAGCTCAATTGAACGAAGGGAAGTGGTTGAAAAATTGATGCAAAGTTTTGCTATAAAGCAACCAAGCAGACAGACAGACAGTACGAGTTAAAAGAAAGGGAGTAATAAACTAACCTATAAAAACTGAGTTTTTATAAAACTCCCTTTCTTTGTAAACTAAGTTTATATTTAATTTTTATTTGATAGATTAAAATAAATATAGATCTAAGTGATATCATACTTTTTGAATTTCCAAACTAAAATTTTGCGCATCCGTTTTTTAAAAAAAAGCTTTGGCCCGCAAAAAAACATAAAAAGATACTCGCTTTGTTTCGGCTACATTCGTTTTAATTCTATTTATTTCGTAAAAACTAACATATCCAAAAAGTTTATTTACTTTCGTCTCTTCCGGTATAGGCAGCCATGTTTTACGTAAAATATTTTCCTCGATTCGCAAATTGGTTGAATGAATTCGTGACTATTCCAAACGCTATGATGCTGAAAATTTGATGGAATGTATTGATAGTTGGGACAAGTATGCTGCCCAAGTTTCAGCTCGATTGGACGACGGAAAATGGTAAAAAAATCAATTCAATATTTTGCTAACAACCAAGCAGACAGACAGACAGACAGTGCGAGTTAAAAGAAAGGGAGTAAAAAAGCGATCAGTTATCATGTGAAATATATTTCAAATGGTAACATGTTTATAAATTTGAATATTCTAATATTAACAAAATTGATCACATGTCAAATAAGAGCATCGTTTATTAACAATGATAATAGGAGTGTACAATTGTCTTGTTCTATGTGATATCAACATGAAGCAAATGATATGTTCGGCAACCTTTGCTAATAGTGTGCCGAACAACGATTTCTAAATCATTCAGCGTGCTAACAGTCTGAAAGTCAACCCGCTCAATTATTTTTTTATAAGACCATTTAATTAGCTCCGTAGCAACACCACGGCCAAAAGCAAAGGAGCGTTATAGAGAAAATCATTAAAGCATTTCAAATTTAATAACAAACTAAAGTATTTTTTATTATCATCTTTTTTATCAATACAAATAGGCTACAAATACAAAATTGCTTTTTTAAACTTTCACATCAAATATTATCAAGCTATTATTTTAACACCTGTCAACTTTTCTTTATTATTTTTAGTTTGGTCTCAGCCTGAGATTTCTTCTAGGTCTAGTAATATAATATTTAAATGTTGTGAATAACTCTACTATTATTATAGTAATAGGTATTGAAGCATAGAAGTCTAACAAACTAAGTAGTAAAAGTAATGTTTTTAAATGTACATACAAATATTTTAGTCTTATATAATTTATAAATATGTCAACCATTTTTATAGTTGAATCATTTAAAACTTATAAATGGTAAACTATTATTTATTAAAAGGTAAAAAAGAAAAGAAACATATTAAAAACATTGATAAAAAGAAAACAAACTAATTATTTCCCTTTAATTAATTTAAAGTCTCCAAATTTGCAGCTAGTGATGCCAAAAAAAAATGTTGTAATATTACTAATAATACTTATTGATTATTATTTCTTTATAAAAATCCAGAATTATTGTATTCATTTCAACATGTAATTAGATGTAAACATTAATTGACGTTCTAATTAAACATTTCCTGCATTAATTGTTTTAGTCGATTTAAGGAGTTTATTTTTTAAACATTAATAATTGCAACAATTACATAATATAATGCTAGTATTTAAGCCTCTTATATTTATTACAGCTGAAAGTAGGACAAATGCCTCGCAGTTGACAAAAGCAGATGACTTTCTAACGCAATTTTCTTCCAGATTTTTCCGCAAATTGCACACTTAAATGCCCATTTTTCTGATGTTTAAAATTGCGAATATCCCTTCACAAAAATAAGTTCCATATCTAAGTAAGTTGTCGTGGTAAGGGGCGAAATTGGGATTAGTTTGCAGATCCCTCGTGTAACTGATAAAACCATTTATCACATATTATGCTGTGATTGTGTATGTTTTTGGTATATTGCGGGAACGTTGGTTACTATGCCATTTAAAAAATAAAAAAACATGACGTAAATTTTCAAGGATTAAAAAGTAAAGTACCCTTCGGACCAAATTTATCATAGGGCCGGTGAAGCAGCGTTCACCAGTTTCTGTGGCCACTGCATACTAGCTGATTGTGGGGCCAGCACAATGCACAGCCGCCTTTACTTTACCCCAACTAATGTCAGGTACCCATCAGAGCTGAGTAAACTCAGGGACAGAGGGAAAAATACTAGTCTTCACCAGAATTCGAAAACCCGGAACCTTCGGTACGCCAGTCTAACGCGCTGCCGCTCGGCCACCCTTGACCCCCACTTTCAAGGATTGCGCTTCCTTTGTTCCCCTCCCCCCCCCAATTTATCCCGGATGTTGATTCGTACATTAGTCTTGTGGCTTCAATGGGGGGGGGGGGGGGGGGGTCTGACTTGGCTATTGTGGTATTAGTTTAACACTTATTACTCTCGTCATACTAGTCTTTCAACAAAATAAAGTCCCCGTGGAGTTGTCTTAGTTATATGTACGGAGGACCCATCTAGAGAAACGAAGAATAGATTTGATGCAAAAATAAATGCTCATCTAAGAGCAGTGCCGTCTCAAGCCTTTGTAGCACCTCAGGGCAAACGTTTCAGCGACTCCCTCTTGCCTGCTATCACTGCTATATATAGTGCCTGCGCTTAGTTAATTATTATGATTAAATAAATTTTAAAATGCATTTTTTTAATTTAGAATATTCTAGATGAGCTAATCTTTTATGAAACATTTGTATAAAACAATTTAAGTTTTAGTGTAAATAAATAAGAAGCTGGATCTATCTTCTATCATCTCTATTAATTATTCCTTTTGCTCACAATTTATGTTACAAATTTTATTTCCCCTTCAACTCTCTTAAAATGTCTGGTATGTAGGCCTACTTAAGTTATATTTGCCGCCCCCCTGGAAGTGTCGCCCCCCCCCCCTAGAAGTGTCGCCCCTGGGCATACGCCCTTTTTGCCCTCCCCTATGTGAGGGAACTGTCTAAGAGCCATTTTTCCCCATGATTTTACCAAGTCTTAAATATGCGCCATATGAAATAGCAATAGCCAGCGTTGAAAGTTGAAATAATGTATTTATTGATGGTCTCTGCACATACACCTGCAGATCATGCACACCCGCTTCATAATAGTTACATAATATCTAGTCGAAGTGGTCGACTTCTTTCAATAAGGGCAAGAACAGAGAGATTTAGGAACTCTTTTGTTCCACTGTCAGTGAGACTCTTTCAAAAGAATCACCTTTCAGCCAGGAAATACAATGGTTCAATAGCTGACTCCTAAATAATTGGCCTACTTTTTTTCTTGTATGATAAATGGTATGATAGTATGCGTGAATGTTTATTGTGTTTGAGTACAAATGGTTCTTTAATATTATTTTAGGTATGCTCAAAGACGGAATTTATATAATCAAGAGAATTTTCCATTCATTTGGATCAATAAAGCAATCTTATCTTATCTTATCTTATGTGTCATTTATTTTCTATTTTTAAAAATGACGCAAATAGCTGATCTTTATCTGCTCTACAAGTACACTATAGTTTTTTATCTAATATGTTACAAACACTCCTATAATCTCCTATAATCTCCTATAATCTCCTATAATCCTGAAGATTATTGCTTCCTGTTCTTATCCGGCATTTTAAAACCAGGGTTTTAAACGATGTCAAAGTTCAAATGGTTTAGTTTTTCTTGGTTTTGACACTTGGATGTCACTAAAGAAAAAATTGATTTTATATGCATTTGTTCTTGCAAATAGAATAATGGTGTATTACGTTTCATGCGTTACTATTATACTGTGCACATTGAGTGCATTAAGTCTATACCTCTGATACTTTACAACCTCCAGGGCTTTGATAAAAGCGGGTGATCATTTTAATCCTACTCTCCTTATTCACCATATCTCTCAGACAAGAGCAGCGCGCCAAAAAAAAAAAAAAAAAAAAAGACAAGGGCATCTGTGACTGGTATGAAGATCTAACGTGCTAATCTGGTCAGGAAAATGTGGACAGTGTCCGTCTCCGTCTGTCTGAGTGATGCACATCTTAATGTGCTGAATACATAACACACATATAAAAAAATGTGAATAGATTATTCAAGTTTCAAGAGGGATAATCTGTTATTTATTCCGAAACGGCAGCTCTTCGCATTTCTGGTTCCAGAGAAAGATTTTTGTCTGATGATATATATATTCAATGCTATGCACGTCTATCTGTCTGTCTGTCTATCTATCTATCTATCTATCTATCTATCTATCTATCTATCTATCTATCTATCTGTCTCTCTATCTTACAAACATATATATTCATCTATCCATCTATCTCTCCGTCAGTCTGCCTATCTGACTATCTATCCATATGTCTGTCTGCATGGCTGACTAACTATAAATCCATCAACATATCTATCTCTAGCTCTCTGTATATAGTGTATATGGATATAGATCTATATGAATTGAGAATGTGTGTCAAATTTAAAACATATAAAACAACGATACCATAAAGACTACATAACTCCCCAACTAATTGGTTTTAGATTTATCAATTTGTATTAAGCCTACTCTCTCTTTCTCTCTCCCTCTCTCTGTCTCTCGTTCTCTCTAACTCCTTCCTTCTTTCTACCCATCGCTGGTGACATCGAACACACATTTTCACCCGCTTTCCGTTTTTACTGTTTTCTCTCGCCAAATTTGAAAAATATATAATATCTTTTATAAAAATTATATATTTGTAGCTTTCAAGTGCACTGCTATAATAAAATAAATGATTAGGAAAAGTATTTTTAATGTATATTTTGTGTATCAGAGTACTATGCTTTCTTATTTTTAATGCTATTTTAAGTCTGGTTGTGACTGGACTTCGTTATAAATAGGTGCGACTGGATTTTTATTGCAGTTTGGTGTGTATTGCATTTTGTTACATGTTTGTCTGGCTGCGTTTTTTTTTTTTGGTGTGACAGGGTACAAAAAATATCTTAACGTAATTGTTTTTTGTTTCTTTTTTTGGTGTGTCCATTTAAATAACGTCATAATGTTTGTTTCTGCATTTTCTTACAAAAAAAAACAACAAAGAACTAACATCCACAGTGGTTCTGAAAACCATTTTATCTTCCATCTAAGTTCATTCCCGCAGACGTAGACCACATCTCTATGAACACACGCGATGCTGCAGTTGAAACAAAAGAAATCAATGCGAACCCCTTCCCTCCACCATTCAATTATTCATTGTATTTATTTCTACCGGAATATGTTTCCATGGTTTCTCCCCCCCCCCCCCCCCAAACCGACCTATGGCGCCGACGCTGAGTTGAAACAACAAAACATAACAGAGTGTGTATCAATATTTGAAGCATGCATTTTTTGTTATCCATCTATTCAAATTCAAAACTAAAATTACAAAAAAAAAATAATAATTCAATAGAACAAACAAAGGAAATATTTTTATATTTAATCTTGATGTTTTGTTTTTTGTTTTTTTATAAAACCGGAAAGAGTCTTTTTTTTGGCTATCGTGACGTCAGAGTGTGCAATTCGATCAATTTTTTTCTTTCTGTTCTATTTGGGTCAATTAGTTCTCTGCTCCATTTGATTGGAGGAAAAAAAATTGACATTTGTATATACCAGCACTGGGAGTTCAAATGATAGGACTAGACTAACGTCTGTGTTTTAAATTGTGAGACAATCGGGAATTGGTGAACATTAAGTGTCCACCTCAGACTAATTTGTGTTACGGCCTATGAAGTAGCTGTCACAAGTTTCCGTGGAAACCGGATACTAGGCGATTGTGTGACCAACACAATGCTCCAGCCGCCTTGCTCCGTCTGGTACCAAACGTCAGAGCTGGGTCAACTCAGGGACACCCTCCAGACCCGGGAAAAAAATCATAACTTCATCTGTCTATATAACTATATGGCTGTCTATTTATCTATCTATTATACTATCTGTCTATCTTTATCTTAAACTATCTGACTGGCCATGTTTCTATCTAAGTGCCCTCCTGTATTACAATATATCGCTATATATATATATATATATATATATATATATATATATATATAAGTATATATATATGTATATATAATATATATAATAAATAAATTTAAGTATATGTCTGTCTTTTTTGTATTATATAATATAATAATTTTTTTATTATATATTTGTGTAGTATACCCGAGACACTGAAAAACTGTGACAAAAAAGGCATTCAAGAAGAATTTAATTAAAGACATTTCTTTTCAACTAAGTTGATCAAGTACACCTCCATCGGCAAAAACTTAGTTTTAAAATATTTTAGAGTGTTATTGTCGTTTTGTTTTTATAATCGCGCTGAGCATGCTTGCATTAGCATGGAGTGAGGCGCTATATAAAAGACCAATTATTATTAATTATTATTATTATTAGCTTTTCGTGATAGCCACTATTTACTCATATTTAAAGAACATAAAAAAACAAATGTCGTCTCTTGCGTATTGAGTGTGACCGTGTCTGTCTCTATATATCTTCTTATTTATTGTATAAGCTCCATCGTCATCAAATGCCATTTTTTAACCATACATTTGTACGTTGTTTTAACCATAAACTATAATATACATGGACCGCTTGCTTTAGTATTTCTGCTATATGATGACTTGAAATACTGATTTTCTGAATTCCCGATTCGTATAATACTTTGAACTTCCGTTTTATTGAATCGCTTTGATTTTCTCAATGAAAAATTAAAATTAAAATCGAAAGTTCTATACTGCGGAAATATTTAAGAAACAACGAGGTGCGTAAAAGTAATTCAAGACAGCCTTATTGGTTGCGCACGGAAAAAAAAAGTACATATAAGTTTTAAAAATAGAGCAAGCGGGCCATCTTACTATAGTCTTTGGCTTTAACTTATTAATATTTTAGTAATTATCGATGTCCGTTAAATTCAGTGAAACGAAAATTGCGCTCTGGATGAAAATTGGGGGTGGGGGTGGGGGGATAAGGGCGCAAAACAAAAGCTGCAACCTTTCATGGGGTAAAGTTAAAAAGGCTGCCCAGAATCGAATGCGCCTGAGAGCTGTTGCGGTGGCCCTGTGTTCCACGAGGAACTAAAGGAACAAAGTTAAGCAAAAAATAGCTGGCGCGCGCGGCTACTGATCATTTGTTTTCCCACATTATATCTATAATCTATATCATAATACATCCCATTAAACAACAACAAGAACAACACATCTATAAAACAAATGACAACTTGAATACAAATGACGGACGTTGTTCAGGTTGACATGACATACAAGATGCTGTTGTGATGTTTTTTGACATGCGCAATTCACATCACACCACAGTTCACTCCCCTGGGTGAGGAGGGTCTGGTATAACATCCCCAAGTAATGTTTTATTTAATGTTCTTTGACGTTTTATTCAATTGTGAGATGGAAGAAAAGGTATCGCAAAATGGCCCACGAAAAAAACAACAATAAAAAAAACAACAACAAAGCACTGAAAGACAAGAAGATCAAATATCGTATTCGTATCGAACTTTAAATCAAACACATAAACGATTCCCGGACTCAAAATAAAAAGATCAAATGAATTAATTCAGAAACTGAGTTTTGTTTGACAACATCAAAGCCCATGCCCCCTTTTTTTTTCATGATTTTAATTTTACATCTAACAATGGCTACTGTTTTCCTGGCGGTAACAAGAACTTTTTTTTTCTCCAGGACAAAGAACACACTACTTGTGTTATGGACCACTGCAGTTGTTTAATTGTAATTGATCGCTGCCTTGAACTCGGCAATGGAGCTCAAGAATCATCAACAATATGGAGGCTTCAAGGTCTGTACAAGAATCACTGCAATAAGGACATTGAATAGGGAACACTTTAAAACAGTGGTTCCCAACCTTTCTAATTCCGCGACCCCTAGCTACATACAGCTCCTCATGTTGTGGCGAACCCCAATCATAATTTTTTTTTTCGTCGCTACCTTATAACTGTAATTTGCTATTGTTATTAATTGTAGTGTAAATATCTGATATTGCAGGATGTATCTTCATTGTTACAAATGAAAGCATTTCGATAAATCACAAAACAATATCTAATAATATATTGTGAACTATTCATTTCCTTCAAGGTTTTTACCTTTCCCGATGTGTTTTGTGTGTGTGTGTGTGTGTGTGTGTGTGTGTTGTTTACGTATCTATTAGTATCACAAAAGGGGGGGGGGCAGCATTCACTTCAACCACATATTAAAATAATAGACTGAACAGCATCCACCTAAATTTCCTATATATTCATAGACTATCTTTTTACCGCCAATACTACTGCTTTCAAAAAAGTATCTGCACTGAACACATGTGTAGCTGGTCCGCATAAGTAGGCCTACCTTATGCACCTGAAATTGTCGTTCGACCCCCCCACACCCCCGAAGGGGTCGCGACCCACCGGCTGGGGACGCCTGACTTAGAACCTGATAAAAATATGAATTGGCAGTTGTTTGTGTTTTGTGTGTAACGCTTAATATACTTTTTTTCTATATCTTTTAGTTTTAATTGATAAACTATAGCTTTCATCTTTAGGAGAAGTAATAATTATATTAGGCTTATGCTTTAATAAGCATTCCACCAAATGTCCCTGCTGTAATTGCCATGATATAGTCACATAGTAAAGTAGATCAAAGACTATAATAAGATGGACCGCTTGCTTTGATATTTCTACTATTTAATAGCTTGAAACACGGAAAAAAACACCATAAAAAACAAAGTTTTTATTATACTCCCTTTCTTTGTAAACTAAGTTTAAATTTAATTTATATTTTGATAGATTAAAAGAAATATAAGTGATATCATGCCTTATGATTTTCCACACTAAAATTTTGCGCATCCTTTTTTTTTTCTAGCTTTGGCCCGCAAAAACTATAAAAAGATAACTCGCTTTGTTTCGGCTACATTGTGTCGTTTTCATTCTATTTATTTCGTAAAAACAAACATATTCGCAAAAGTTTATTTACTTCCGTCTCTTCCGGTAGAGGCAGCCATGTTTTACGTGAAATTTTTTCCTCGATTCGCGAATTGGTCGAAGGTATTCGTGACTGTTCCAAAGGCTATGATGCTGCAAATTTGACAGAATGTATTTTTAGTCGGGATAAGTCTGCTGCCCAAGTTTCAGCTTGATTGGACGACGGGAAGTGGTCGAAAAATCGATGCAAAGTTTTGCAAGCAGACAATCATACAGACAGCGCAAGTTAATAGAAAGGGGCTAAAAAAAAGAACGTATAATCTCTAAAAATAGAGCAAGCGGTCCATCTTATTGTAGTCTTTGAGTAGATCACGCCTTAATTTGAGTGATGGTCATTCGTATTTCGCGTTTATACATAATTTCACATTTCATTTTTATTATTAGCTCAATTGACTCAGTTCAATAGCAAAATTTGTACTGGCGCAAAGGGGCGGAGTAATGCAACAACAACACGCACAAAAACACAGTTGAAAAATAAAATATTTCAAAATATATTAAAAGGAGTTTCCCTCAGCAAGTCCCTCCGTAATCTATTTGTAATGCTACTTCCTTGTCCCTGTAACGTAATTTAAAGGAAGAAAAAAAAAAAACTATTCGCGAAAGATAAAACAGCTCACGAAGTAAAGACGCAATATGCTTTTCCTCGCACTAACCACCGAACCACCATTATTAAGAACTACTAGCGAAATGGCGAATCAAAATAGCATTTAGCCGAGTGCTCATAAATATCAAGAAATATCAAAGACTTGCACTTTTGATAAGGTTGTAACGCAACATTTTCCCATAGTTTTTTTTTTGTTGTTGTTTCTGTTGTAGTGTTTTTTTTCAATTTTGCTTTTTCTTATTATTATTGAGAGATTTTGTTATTTTCCTTGTGTTGGTGCTCACAGAAAAATATCAATAAAATCAATAGAAGGATTTATTATACAAATATACGAGTTAGTTGTTTCCTGGTCACACGATTCTGGCTGGCAAATATTGGGGGTTTCCCATTGTTTTATTATATTTTTAAGAACTCATACCGCTTCCAGATTTATCGTAAAAAAAAAGTGGGTTTGACTTTGCCTAAAGTGTATGCCAATGTTTCAACACACACACACACACGCACACACACACACACGCGCACACACACACACGCTCACTCACACACACGCACACACACACACACACATACCACACTAAAAACCCTGGGCTAGCGTTAAACTAACATTTCGATTTTAGACGAACTTAAAACAGGTAGGTTTATAAGTATTTCCATCGATGTGAATGACCCTTTAAAAGCCTTTTTTGGGAAAAGTAAAGGCGCTAAAAAATAAATGTGTAATCATACTAGATATATCTTTACAATGATGGAGTCTCTAAAACTGGTTGACATTGAATACAGCGTCGTATCACCTCTGGTGGAATGAACTTTCAGAACACAGTATTAAACAAGCCGACAAAATTGACTTTTTTAAAAATAAATTAAAAACACACTTTTTTCAATTTATTTTATTAACATATGGTAAATGTAAAGCGAATTCAAAAATTGTGTTATGAATATCACTATATAAATATGTAATTTGTAATGATTTGTTGTTGAATTTTGCAAAGATAACTTTGGTTTAAAGCAAAATATAGAAATAAAAAAATGTGGCTTTTTATGTTATGAATTTTGCACCAAATAAATAGCAAGACGAAACTCTCCAGTCAAGCGTGTATCTTTAAAATACGCAGTAATGCAGATCTAGTAAGAAATTGTAGTCGCATGCAGACATTTTGGTTTAATAGGGCAGATAATATAAGGGATAACCAATGGTCATGGCGAACGAGGGGGCGTGTGTGTCCAATACAATGTCCGGACGCTTTTACTGTCTACAACAGCTCTCCCCCCCCCCCCCTCCATCGATTATGTGTCCTATGTTGACTTATGATCCCGCACCATAGGACCATCGATGCCCTTATCACGTCCCGTTATAAAAATAAGAAAAATAAATAGTCTGTGAGTAATTGAAACTTTTATTGTAACACTCAGAAACCAGACAGCAACAAATACCCAAAATGAACCAATAGCATTTTTATTCTCCCAGTCCCAGGACTAAATATCAATCTACGGTTTCAAAATAGTGATACGTTGAAATTACGACCGTCTCGATTCTCAGAAAATTTAGATCAGGTTCATCACCAGACTCTGAAAAAGCAATTCAACAGAACATCGATTTTTTTTTAAACAGTCCTTCAATGTAACTCTATGCTTTTACGTTACAGGCAGACAGACCAACAGTGTGGCCGATTTTTTACATTCAACATTCAACGAGCTGAGATCAATTTAGACAAAAAAGTAATTGTTTTGTGGATTGGTTGTAACAAGAGCATGAAAGTACCAGTGCGAAATAGGATGTAATAAAGACATGAAAGTACCAGTGCGAAATAGGATGTAATAAAGACATGAAAGTACCAGTGCGAAATAGGATGTAATAAAGACATGAAAGTACCAGTGCGAAATAGGATGTAATAAAGACATGAAAGTAAAAATACCTCCAAAAAAAAAGATGTAACAAGAGCATAAAGTACAAATACGAAATTGACAAGTGTTATCGATTACGCATGCCTGGTGAACCTAAAAAGTCGATGTGTTCATACACTTCCGGTCCTATTCGTCAATTTACTGACAAAACATGTCAATGTGAGGCGTTCCTGTTTGTTTTGCGAGTAAGAAAAGATTTAGGGGATTAAAGCATTTCCAAAAGATGTTACCGAAATAAAACTATTGATTTTGAACATCCGACGTAAAGAATCACTTATTTTGAATGTAAGGTATTTATAAAATTCATTTAAATATGTTCCCGGAAGTAAACCGGAAGTAGATGGATGCATTGGCACCTGTCCTATATAGTTTATTTTAGTGTATGCTAGTTGTAAACTAACAAATTTTAATTAAGAAGATAAGATAAGAATGGGCATTTCTATAGCGCTTCTATCCATGCTATTAAATTAGCATGCTCAGTGCGCTCTTGGTGTGACTTGCAATGGCAGATGTATTAGCCAAAGAGAAATGTCTTTAAGTTCTTTTTAAAAGATTCTCTTGTCCCAGACTCGCTCAGTGTCTGAGATAAATTGTTCCATAAAGAAGGCGCGACTGATTCAAATGAGCGAAATCACAGGTACTTCTTTTTATGTCCATCCAAACTGGGAGTTTAGAGGAGTGACTGTGTCGAAGAGCGCAGTTCCCTAGATAGCTCATGTCTTGATATAAGCTCTCGAAGATAGGAAGGGGCAATGCCCTTTATGCATCCGTACGTAATGGAAATAATTTTGTGCTCTATTCGCTTTATCACCGGGAGCCAATTAAACTTAACGCGACTAACACGTTGACTATCAACTATTGCTTACTCCTTTTGATGTTAAAAACGGATTCCTCATAACTAATCTTGTAGCCTTGATATATTTATAAACGCTATACTTAAAAAATGCCGAAAACGTTTAAAGTTCGTGTATTTATTGAACCCAACAGGCCAGGGTTCATTAAGACTTGTCAATAAAATGGTTCAAAATCATGAAAGTACCAATACGAAATAGAATACTGCGACATACTTTAAAACAGGGGTCCGCAACCTACGACACGCGTGCCAGACTTGGCACGCGGAACCCTTTTCAGTGGCACGCGGAAGACTTCCGAAAAAAATCTGCGTGTCATATCATTTTTTTTTGTTAGCTCTCGCTAGCCAGACTCTTGACTATAATTTATTTAAAAAGAAGTATAATTATTTTTAAATAAATCAAAAGCCCAACCATTTCATTCTGTTGTTTGCCATTTCTAAAGCGTTTAGTTTCAACGGATAAAATATAGTCTTTGCGTCTCCTGTGCATACATCAAAGTTGTTTACATCAAAAGAATGTGCCGACTTCTCTACATTTGGTTGCTTGTGTTTGTATTATATCGCAAGCCGAAAAAATATCGAATTGAAATAATAAGTATCTGTAAACCATTAACTGAATTTTTTGGGGCGATTCCAGTAAGGTTATTTTACAGTATTTCCTGCAATTTAACGTTAAAAAAAATGTGCCACCGCAATGAAAAGCCGGATCAACGTCCGTTTCAAGAAATTTGTTTGTTATTTCTGTTGTGAAAGTGTTGTATGTCGTATGTTCGGAGTACAAAGACATTTTAAAAGCAAACAAATCAAAATGTAACTTCCCCCCCCCAATAAATAAACATTGAAAGCATCAAAATGTCTCCTTCGGGATTCAAATAGCAAACAAGTATTTTGGGTCTATCTGTTGGAATGAAGAATAAGGCTCATGTAATTACAAAATTCAAAAATGCTCAGTGTGCGGTGTTAAAATGTAAGCCTTTTATTACATTCATAGATTTTCTCAAAGAAACATTTAGAAACAGTGCTGAAATTCTTTTCAGTGATTTACCAAATAAAGAAACTATTGACTCAAGAATTCAAGAAATACCAGTTTCTGCACGATTAAATTGAAAGGCGTATAACTGATTCGGCTGAAGATTTAACAATTAAACAAACGTTAGGATTAAAACAAGCTGCTGTATTTACTGTCGCTCTTGAAGAAAGCATTGACGTAAATGATAGGACACGTCGAGTCTAACTATCGTCGTACGATATTTTGAAGAAAAAAAGTGATAATGAAAAATGTGTTGCTTGTTAGCTCTTCATGAAACAACCAAATCAGATGACATTCTGGGTGCATCCGCAGAGTATTTAAAGAATAAGATCATTGCTTTGAATAAATTCTTCTGTTACAATAGACTGTATGCTGCTGCGATGGTAGGCTAACAAAGAATATTTGTCAAACTTCTTGCAAACCACATTGGGCGTCTACTGTTAAGCTTCCATTGCATTATACACCATGAAAGTTTGTGTGCAACGATCTCTTTATTGGACTTGCACTCCGTAATGGTAACTGTTGTTAAAATAGATAACTTTATAGTTTCCCACTCTTCGTTGATTCACCGACAATTCAAATCTTTAATACAAGAAATTGAAAGTGAATATAGAGATCTGCTGTTGCACAGCAGTGTTCGCTGGCTTAGTCAAGGTTAAGTGTTCAATATAATCGTTTTGTGTCTGGAAGCAGTTAAGATGTTTCTTGATGAAACAACATTTTTCAGAATTGAATGATAAAGAATGGCTTATGAAACTGATGTTTTTGACAGACATAACGACTCATTTAAATGAATTGAACTTGCGTTTACAAGAACAGGATCAAACAATTCATGAACTGTTTGGTTATTAGAAATAATTTGGCTTGAAACTGTACATATAATTTATCCTTAATATTAACATTGAAGCACTTCCCCAATGTTAAAGCTCATTCAGCTCTATATAGACCTTCATTACAAATAGATTAGCTTAAGGAAGTCTCCTAACTCTTGAACACACACCTGTGTGAAGCTTAAATTAACTAAATATGAACCTGATAATGAACAATTATCGAATAGAGTGCAAGGACAAGGCTCACATAAATTGATACAGACTAATTGCATTCAAATGTTTTTATCTTCTTTAAATAAGCACACAAAATAATTCGAGATCAAATTAATTTGTTTTAACTTTAAATAAACAACACTTACGCATATATATATATATACGAGCATTATATTATGTAATTGTTGTAATTATCGCAATATGTGACCTCTAATCTGTGTTGACTTTTGTATAGTTTATTAGTAAAACGCTTTACTTTTTGATCATGCTACATAGGCCTACATTTAATAATTATTGTTTAAAAATAATAAATATGACAGAGGTTGACTTTTTGGTTGTTGGCACGCCGAGTGAGTTAGAAATTCAACTTTGGCACGCCGCAATCAAAAGGTTGCCAACCCCTGTTGTAGAAAACCCGATTACTGACTGATAAGCACAGGAAAAAAATCTATGTGAAGTAAAACTATACAAATTGGCAATGTAATATTATTTAAATATCCGTAACGTTATTTTAAAAAAATGACTTAAACAAAAAAAAGAATGAGCTATCTGTTGTTGTTAAGACCTATTTGAAAAATTATTTTATCTCGGTAAAGGGCAAAAAAAATTGTTACTATGAGAAGAGAAATAATTAAAAAAATTAAAGGAAATTGTTCATTGGAATTGTATTGGTTATAACAAAATTATTCAATTTGGGATTTCAACAGTATTAACGGTCAACATCATTGGTTATATTTGTTCATTGGTTATAACAAAATTATTCAATTTGGGATTTCAACAGTATTAACGGTCAACATCATATTATGTATATGTGACTGTGTAACGTACGACTACAGGCATATAATTTTGTACCAATCAGTATGTAATGTAGCTAATCGGAGCTGAGGTAACCTGAGGAATAAAATGTATTGATCTCTCTATATATATATGGATCTATATATATTGGCAAGTTTATAAAAGGAAACTACTACAAAGTATGAACTTGTAAAGAATTAATATCAACAGATAAGGTAAGAATTGGTCTGAATAAAGAATAAAAAAAAAGCTCTAGTCTACATACATAATGAAAGAACTAGTCTACATACATAATGAAAGAACTAGTCTACATACAAAATGAAAGAACTAGTCGACATACATAATGAAAGAACTAGTCTACATACATAATGAAAGAACTAGTCTACATACATATTGAAAGTACTAGTCTACATAAATATTGAAAGAATTATGTGTTAGAACACATTAAAGAGCCCTCATGTTTATCTTTGTGAATTTAACCCCCCCCCCCCCCTCCAATCCCCACCTCTACCATCCAACCACCAAGAACAGAACAGCTACCACCAAGAACAGAACAGCTACCACCAAGAACAGAACAGCTACCACCAAGAACAGAACAGCTACCACCAAGAACAGAACAGCTACCACCAAGAACAGAACAGCTACCACCAAGAACAGAACAGCTACCACCAAGAACAGAACAGCTACCACCAAGAACAGAACAGCTACCACCAAGAACAGAACAGCTAACATCAGGAACAGAACAGCTACCACCAAGAACAGAACAGCTACCACCAAGAACAGAACAGCTACCACCAAGAACAGAACAGCTACCACCAAGAACAGAACAGCTACCACCAACATTCAATAAATGTGTAGACACTAGGCAAGACAAAGTCATCAGCGAGGGTGAAAGTGTTACTCACAGTGGCAGCAAGATAGCAGTCTCAGCATTTAAATCTGCATTGTTTGTTTGTTTGGTGTTACAAGGAATCAACCTATACACAGACATCTGTCTATAGGACCATGATCCGACTATACATAGAAACCCCCCTCTCCCCCCCCCCTCCACTAAAAAAAAGATAGAAGCGAAACAATAACATATGAGAGAAGGAAAGAACAAAACTCCAAAAGATGTTATCGATGACGATCAGTTTATACATTTCTCGTGCTTCTGACTTACAGTGGTTGATGTTCCCCCCCCCTCCGCGCCCCCAACCTCCAGCCCGCCGCGCCCCCAGGTCCCTTTAATTCTCCCCCCCCCCCCAAAGCCATCCTACAGTTTTCCCCTTTTTCTTGTTGGTTCAGATATACATCTCTCGTGGACTTAGATTTCATCTGTGCACGAGATTTATACAAGGGGAGAAACTAGAAAGCAAAAAGAAAGAGAAATGTTAACAACACGTTGGAAATAGTAAAAACTGTGGTTTGTTTTCCTGACGTCGTATTCTAGGTCAGTGAGTCTTAAACTGTAACTGTAACCATACAATCATACATCAATTTTCTCATTGTACAATCACAGCACGTCAATCCTTTGCTAAATATATATTTTATTTTATTTCAACGACATTTTAAAAAAGGAAATGGTTATGGGCAGGGATCGGCAACCTACGGCACGCGTGCCAGACTTGGCACACGGAGCGCTTTTTAAATAGCAGGAGAAAGACCACTAAAATGGAAATTCAAGCCTCTTCTACACGAAAAAAAGCATGATTACATTAAGGCTGTTGGCACGCGGAATGAATTAGAAATCCTACTTTGGCACACTATTAGTTAAAGGTTGCCGACCCCTGGTCTAGGTTCACAGGTTCAAAAACATGATTTCATCTTGAAAACTCTTTTAGTCCAGAGTTTAGACCCATTGTCATTTGTCATAGTCACGTGACACTGGAGATAATGTGACATCATTTTTTGTATGTGTTGAAATAATATTAATCATCAAACTATAAAATTATGGTATGCGGGTGGTTGTCAGTGTGTGTGTGTGGGGGGGGGGGGAGGGTTTGGGTGTGCGCCATTTGCATGCGTGGATAAATAGGCGGCTATTGAGGGCTGTTGGTGGAATTCGTATGTTTTGTGCTCCAAAGAAAAACAGAGTTGCGGGCATGGGGTTGATCAGGCTAGAACAAAGACTGTGTGAAAAAAACAACAAAAAAAACAACAAAATCTAAAATGCTACCCAACATTAATTAGACCCTATACTAGAATAGGTAATTTCTGTAGGGGAACAATTGACTAAATCTAAAATGCTACCCAACATTAATTAGACACTATACTAGAATAGGTAATTTCTGTATGGGAACAATTGACTAAAGCTAAAGTGCTACCCAACATTAATTAGACCCTATACTAGAATAGGTAATTTCTGTAGGGGAACAATTGACTAAATCTAAAATGCTACCCAACATTAATTAGACCCTATACTAGAATAGGTAATTTCTGTAGGGGAACAATTGACTAAATCTAAAATGCTACCCAACATTAATTAGACCCTATACTAGAATAGGTAATTTCTGTATGGGGAACAATTGACTAAATCTAAAATGCTACCCAACATTAATTAGACCCTATACTAGAATAGGTAATTTCTGTAGGGGAACAATTGAGTAAAGCTAAAATAATACCCAACATTAATTAGACCCTATACTAGAATAGGTAATTTCTGTATGGGAACAATTGACTAAAGCTAAAGTGCTACCCAACATTAATTAGACCCTATACTAGAATAGGTAATTTCTGTATGGGAACAATTGACTAAAGCTAAAATGCTACCCAACATTAATTAGACCCTATACTAGAATAGGTAATTTCTGTATGGGAACAATTGACTAAAGCTAAAGTGCTACCCAACATTAATTAGACCCTATACTAGAATAGGTAATTTCTGTTTGGGAACAATTGACTAAAGCTAAAGTGCTACCCAACATTAATTAGACCCTATACTAGAATAGGTAATTTCTGTTTGGGATTGGCAAACTATAAATAATTCATAAAAGAGCTGCAAGGCTCATTACAAATGAATATTCACATTAAAAAATTGTAACATTACTATCTGATCTCTCTTACCCTATATATATATGTTACAAAGAAGATTATTGCGTCCTACGCTCATCCGTAGCCAGAGTCTAGTCTTGCATTTGTATTAGTGATGTTATTAAAGGATGTTAAGTTACTGATTTTCATGGTTTGTCCAGGCAACCCATTCCAAGCCGGGACGCAACTCGGGAAGAAAGAGTACATGTATGCGATTGTTCTCGCAAAAGAGATAAGGAAAGTGTTGTTTTTTTCCTTGTGTTTATCTGAGCACTGTATCAGCTTGTTATTGCTTTGATTTTCTATAATAGAATTTAATGCCTTATGCCAATAAACTAAATCTAGAAACACTAGAGAAAAGAAGGGGAAAAATAGCAAATTAATTGTAATACATAACGCATTCAATTCTAACGAAGAAAATATAAAACAATCTTATACAATGCTCATAATATAAGCATAGAAATAAAAACACTTTACTTATTCCATATGCATGAACAAGGGCATATAAGTTCTCTTTCTTCCCGAGTGGCATCCGGGCATGGAATGAATTTCCTGAGAACTCCAGAGAAATGAGGAAATCAACTTCTTTTAAAAACCCAAATCGAAATGCAAGACTAGACTCAAACCCACGGAAAAGCTTGAAAAGCCATAATCTTCTTCTGTGTTGAATCAACGTCTGTAACATATAAGAAAAGAAGATAAGGCAAAATATAAACATCGCAGAAACATCGACATTTCTAAGAACATGTCTCTTGTACCCGGTACTCGTGGCTTCGCAATTGTGTTTATAATTTATTCATGTACTATGTCGCAACATACGGTAATGCAACATATAGTTCTAACGTACAATTTGTCACGAATTACAAATAAAGTAAAATTATTTCATTGCATAAAATATTTCTTTTTTTTCTCTTTATTCCATTTTTCTTCGTTTTCTGTATGTTCTTTTTTTTTCTTTTTTCTTTAGTTTTCTTTTTCTCATCTATATGTTATCCGCTCAATTCTTTCTCTTCTTTTTGTTCCCTTTACTCTTTGTTATCATTTCCCTTGATATCATTTCTCTTTAGTATATTTTCTCAAAGCTCTCTATTCTCTTTGAGCTGATTTAATTTTTTTCTCTTCCATATTTCTTTTTTTTTTTTGTTATCTTTTCTCGTATTCATTCTTCTTTCTTCACATTTTTCTCTTTCCTTTTATTATACTTCACTCTGTATTTCTCTCCCCCCCCCCCTCTCTCTCTCTCTCTCTCTCTCTCTCTCTATCTATCTCCTTCTCACTCTCTCTCGTGTTTTCGGATAAGGTTGTAAAGTGAGGGGTGTGTAAGACGTCATTTACCCTGTCCCCTTCCTCCCCCACCCTAAAAAAAAATCCTGCCTTCGTTTGGTCTTCTCGCTTCCATTGTTGAATGAGCAAACGATTGAATCCTCAGATATTGAACGATCTTTAAATAGTAATAATAAAGCATTAACCGGGGGGGGGGGATAACTCGCTCAATGTCAGCAGCAGCAAGTGACACTGTCATATATTACAATTCTAGATGTCAAATTAGCCCACCAAAAACAAAATACAAAAAATAAACGGAACGCTCTTAAATTATCATCGAAGAGCTCTCAATAGCATTTTGACAACAAATGATTCCATGGAACCTTCCCGCCTTCCGGGATTTCGAGTTCTGGATTTAATTTAGTTTCTAGATATTCCCGGGAAATTCTAATTTACACGTGTACTTTTCTGTCACATAGTGTGTAGGAATGATTAATGCAGAGACATTTTGAAAAAAGCAAAATTTCCAGACGCTCTTTAGATCAAGTGGTTTTACATGCCTACATTAGAATTCACCAATTGAGCGATATTGCTGCTGAGAGTTAACACCCTTGCCCCTTTTACAGGTTAGTCATATAAGACTTACTTGTAAAAGGGGCAAGGGTGTTAACTCTCAGCAGCCATACGCCCTATTGAGATCGCGTTTCATCTTTTTTTTCCTTTTCTTTTTTTTTTTGAGTGCCCCACTGCCCCTGATTAGGGCTAAAAATTCAATTAAAAAAGTACACTAGGACTTCTCTATTAAAGTAGTAATTCAATTTAAAGAGCGGAGACTAGCATTTACCAAGTTTTTGACGAGAATTTATCACAGATTAAAAAAAATTAAAAACCTGTTTCAATTTTTTTTTTTTTCAAAGCTGTCAGGAAAGGAGCGCCTCCCTCCCTCCCCCCTCCATTCAGCCTTTGCTTCTGTCCATAATCAATGAACTATGATGGGAATGGGTTCAATTACTAAGGAGATAGATCCACATAAAATATACTACGTCGCACCAAAGGCACTATAATAAGACGGACTGTTAGCTTTGATTTTTCTGCTATTTGATAACTTGAAACTCTTAGTTTCGGAATTTCCGATCGCATTATGTCCTCTAGACTTCCGGTTTAGCAATTCGCTATGATTTTCTCAATGGAAAATTAAGGTTAAAATCGAAAATGGTATATAGCGGACAACATTTAGACAAACGTAAGGTGCGTAGTAGTCATTTAAGATAGCCTTATTGGCTGCGCACGGGAAAAAAGAACAGACAAGCTCTAAAAATAGAGCAAGCGATCCATTTTATTATGGTCTTTTGGTCGCACTCTTGTTTACCACCCTGCCCGCGGCGAAGAGCCATCGTTCCTCGAGCTGGAAAGATGCCGACGGCGACTCATGTTTACGAATTTGCACTTGAAAAGCACATGTACAAATAATCATTTCTTGCGCACCCACGATACTGATACCATCAGAGCTGGTCAATCCTTTGATACCCTCCAGATCCGGTTCTTTTTTTTTTAAATCCTTGATGCGAACCCAAGACTTTCCGAATGGCACTGCCAACCCGCTTTCGGCTGTCCCAGAAATATGTACTGCCATTTTAAAAAAAAAACAAAAAAGTTAAGTACTAAGTTTGATGACCAAGTTCGAATCCTGGTGAAAGCATGTAAATACGCTTGTCTGGCATTGCCTGCAAGATAGCAAACAGCTCTGAAGACTGGCTAATAGAAGGAGAAGGAGATGGCGTCACTGAGTCTACCCAGCTCTGATGGGTACCTGACATTATTTGGGGGTAAGGTTAAGGTGGCTGGGCATTGTGCTGTCGAGGCTACAGGAACTGGCGAACGCTGCGTCACCGGCCCTGTGGATCAATTCGGTCTAAAGGGTACTATACCTTTTTTTCTTTAACTTTTACCAAGGTTAGTCTATATGATTAGTGAAGAAACGATCACTGGGTTCCAAGAGGGCGCCACAACACTCAACCAGGTGCACTTTATATGGCAAATGTCAAGTATATGCCAGATTTGCCGAGACACTAAGACAGCACCAAGACATTTCCCCACCCCTCCACAATCCAAAGCTTTCAAGGCTGGACCCTGTATAAGCTACCGCATCAAACCTGTATGCAATAATTTCTGTTCTGCAACACCACCTGGCCGATAACGACAACATAGCATGCAACGAAAAAATCAGACCTAACAATTATAATTGAACCTCAGCCAGTCGAATGACTGGTTTTAAAAATTGAATCAACAAACGTAGCGATAACCGCTTGCAGTGCACTACCGTGGGGCGAAACGGAGATCGATTCCTACTGTTTGCATACACCGTGTAGCAAAGTTATCAATAGCACCGTTTTCAACGCGAAATATAACACTGTTATCGTGTTATAAGAGTCTGACTGCCTCGCAGTGCGCCGACTTGCCCCCGCCGCTAGCTAGTCGGACGTTGTGTTGAAAAGGTCAAAAAGTGTTGCCCCCACCCCTACCATCTCCTTGGTGACAGATGTCTCATTTCATGCCAGTTTTTTTCGCAACCCTTGATTTTGAATGAAGGACTTATGACATGGCGTGTCAGTCATATCAAAGAAACTTCGGGTAGTATGCATAAGAGTGGCAATTGTAAATAGTAGCTGTTGTCATGGTAGCTGTTGTCATGGTAGCTGTTGTCATGGTAGCTGTTGTCATGGTAGATGTTGTCATGGTAGCTGTTGTCATGGTAGCTGTTGTCATAGTAGCTGTTGTCATGGTAGCTGTTGTCATGGTAGCTGTTGTCATGGTAGCTGTTGTCATGGTAGCTGTTGTCATGGTAGCTGTTGTCCTGGTAGCTGTTGTCATGGTAGCTGTTGTAATGTTAGCTTTTGTAATGGTAGCTTTTGTAATGGTAGCTGTTATCATGGTAGCTGTTGTCATGGTAGCTGTTGTCCTGGTAGCTGTTGTCATGGTAGCTGTTGTAATGTTAGCTTTTGTAATGGTAGCTTTTGTAATGGTAGCTGTTGTTATGGTAGCTGTTGTCATGGTAGCTGTTGTCATGGTAGCTGTTGTCATGGTAGCTGTTGTCATGGTAGCTGTTGTCATGGTAGCTGTTGTCATGGTAGCTGTTGTCATGGTAGCTGTTGTCATGGTAGCTTTTGTCATGGTAGCTGTTGTGTTGGTAGCTGTTGTCATGGTAGCTGTTGTCATGGTAGCTGTTGTCATGGTAGCTGTTGTAATGGTAGCTGTTGTAATGGTAGCTGTTGTAATTGTAGCTGTTGTAATGGTAGCTGTTGTAATGGTAGCTGTTGTAATGGTAGCTTTTGTAATGGTAGCGGTTGTAATGGTAGCTTTTGTAATGGTAGCTGTTGTAATGTTAGTTGTTGAAATGTTAGCTGTTGTAATGGTAGCTGTAAGAATGGTAGCTGTTGTAATGGAAGCTGTAGTAATGGTAACTGTTGTAATGGTAGCTGTTGTAATGATAGATGTTTTATATGGTAGCTGGTTCATTGGAAACAAGGCATATGTTAGCAGTTACAGCGGTAGTAATATTATTAATAGCAGGTAAAATGTTAAAAACAGTCGCATTGAAAATAGGTTTAATACTAGCAACTATTAGAATATCAGGTATTTATGTTCATTGTAGAATGGAAGCAGATGTAGCTAGAATGGCATCACTTCATAAAACTACAGACAGTGGTTTCCATTTAGTCCTCAAAGACTGAAGATGGTGATTATTTGGCTATTTCAACAGCAACAACAGATCTATTAGTATAGTATTAATCTCTTACTCCTTGTCGCTACCTGTAAAGCATAAGGCAACAAGAAATCCCCCGCATCGACTCTCTTTAAAAAAAAAATTAATACCGGACAGTCTGCTGAAATACCGGACAGTCTCCTGAAATACCGGACTATCCGGTTCAAAGCCGGAATCTGGAAACCCTAATCCTGGGCAAGAAATGTCATGATAGATTACGTTCATGACCTTTCACTTCTTTTCCATAGCTTTTCCCAGTGAAATTCCTGTCTTTCCAATTTCCTCTATGTGTCCAGCTCAGTGATATGCTGCTTGGTGTAATACTTCACTAAAGAATTTAAACGAATGATAATATGGATGTTTAATCCTAGTATTAAAGTCTCTAATTAGTAAGCCACGTTAAATTTAATTGCACTACTTTACACTTTTAAGAATTTGAAATGCATAGCAAACGTCATAGATAACTTTAGAAGACATTTTTGTACTTTTAATTAGTGCTTCCGGAACCCTTCCAAAGCGAGACTCTGATAAACAAAGTCTCAGGCACAAAGAGGTGAAAAAAAAAACAACCTCTTCTTAAAGCAATAAAAAAAAATCATTTATCATCTCGTTTATCTCAATTGGCATTCGGGCATGGAATGGGTTGTCTGAACTAGTGAGTAAAACCAATAAGCTGGGCATCACTGAAAACCCTTATGAAAGTGTCCAATCAAACTTAAACCCTACAGGATGTAAAAGGTTGTTTTTATTTTATATAGAGGGAGTGCATGCAACATATGAGGTAATAGAGTTTTAGTATGTATAGCCTCATGTCTATGGTCTTAGAACTCTCTGGCGATGCCTAACCAATAATCTAACCAATCGCAAGTTTATTGGCCGCTTGCGTCCTGGATTAGCATGAAAGTGTGGAAGATCTTATGCTGATTTCATTTGATATTCGAAGCCTTTTCTGCAAAAGTAGCTGCCACCTTGGTGTATAAAAATGCTGAATTCTTGGTATTTTAAGATTGATGGTTAAAAAGTGTATTACAACAAATGCCCACACTGTGTGTCTACTGTTGTTTTTTTTTGTTAAACATAAACCGCGGCACGCATTAGTTTCGGGGGTGAGGAGGCAAGATCATATCTCCTCAATACTTAAGGGGTCTCCACTGATTCCCGGTGATAAAGCGAATAGATCCCAAAATTATGTCCATTTCGTACGGATGCATAAAGGGCATCGCTCCTTTGTACCTTCGGGAGCTTATATCAAGGCATGAGCCATCTAGGGAACTGCGCTCTTCAACACAGTCGCTCCTCAAAACTCCCAGATTGGATGGACACAAAAAGAAGTACCATCGTTTTTGATGTTCAAATAACCAGGCATGTCGGATAGACACGCCTAAACAAGGTTTGACTTTGGTTTGTTTCTTGTTTTTCTTTTTGTTTGTTTTTTTGTCTTGAAAACGAAATATTTTTTGAACGTACAGCAAAAAACAACAACAACCAAACACTTAATTAAGGACTAAGACCGGCTAGAATAGAGAACATGCCTAATCCTAATCTTAGTCCTTGTGCCACTAGCACTAGAATTTAACAAACTTAAAATCGAAAAAGAGAAAAAAAAACTATTTACAGTAACATTGATAAATCGTTGTTTTTTAAATCTGATATTCGCGCTTCTTATCGCTCACGTGACTTAGAATGTAGGTCACGGGGACCTCGCCCGCGTGTGCGCTATGAGTGGAAGGAGCGGGAAGGGGGGGAATAACGCTCAACCACAATGCCCTTCCCCCCCCCCCCCTTTCCTAGCAGTCGCACGTGAGAGCCACCTTGAAATCATCGCATCGTGTGCTCCCCACCCTTCTTTGGGCGTGACACAAGAACGTGTTGGCAATCCCCCTACCACCTGCCAGCCCTCCCCCTCCCCCCGATCAACATTTTTCCACCTATTTCTGTATCCTGACACACTTCAGTGTGAGTCGATGTGATGGCTCAACTCTTGTCACGTTTCTTACCCTGATCAATAGGTAAAAAAACAACAACGGAGATTGACCCGGGGGGATGGGGCGAAGGAAGCCGCGGGTGCTGTATCGTAATCTGTGTCTTTTATATAAATATATCTATAGTAATAAGTTACTAATAAGGCTATTATTATTCACAGCATGATATTCTGCCATCCATAATACTGTACTTTATGTTACCATTCATTCCATTGAGCTGCGATAACTACAACTATCATATTGAGCTGCGATAACTACAACTATCATATTGAGCTGCGATAACTACAACTATCATATTGAGCTGCGATAACTACAACTATCATATTGAGCTGCGATAACTACAACTATCATATTGAGCTGCGATAACTACAACTATCATATTGAGCTGCGATAACTACAACTATCATATTGAGCTGCGATAACTACAACTATCATATTGAGCTGCGATAACTACAACTATCATATTGAGCTGCGATAACTACAACTATCATATTGAGCTGCGATAACTACAACTATCATATTGAGCTGCGATAACTACAACTATCATATTGAGCTGCGATAACTACAACTATCATATTGAGCTGCGATAACTACAACTATCATATCAGTTACAATATTATTTGTATGTCACAATGTACGTTTTTGTTTTTCTGCCTTTCTGTCAATAGTTTTGTCTGTTCATTTTAATTTGCCTGTCTGTCAGTCTATCTGTTTCTTTTTTATGTATCTTCATATATAGACATGTACCTTTGGATCTATCCATCTATTATCTAACAACCTGGCTACCAACTCGTATGTCTATTTATCATTCTATCTATCTATTTATCTATTTATCTATCTTTCTGCCCATCTTAGTATTTAGACCATTGTTACAATTCACGTGTCTTTTGTTCTCTTTCTAGGCTCTTGTTCAAAATAATAATAATATCTCAAGTTACTTGATACATCTTGGAAGAAGAAGAATTTAATGCTTGAAAAAAAAGTAAAGAAAAAGTAAAATGTTCCGTCAGACCAAATTGCGTTCACCGGTTTCTGCGGTTTCACGTCGTACTAGAGGATTGTACTTTTTATTGTATTTCTTGAATGACTATCTACTCAATCATTATATACCATAAACCAGTAACTTAACATCATTTAAAACATTAATAAAAATGCAAGACTAGACTCGGACCACGGATGAGCGTAGGACGCAATAATCTTCTTTATAGAAGGAGCGTCTGTAATGTATAAGATAAGATAAGAATAAACTGTATATAGTAGCGTAACACCGGTGTTTTCCATTGACTCATATAATTAATGTTTCTGGCCCTATTTTATGTAAATGTAAACTATATATTACCTTTGTTAGACCCAAGGACTCATCAACACTTATCTGAATATAAATAATAATAATAATAATATATGTAAAGCGCTGCCAAGATACATTATGTAAGCTCAGAGCGCATTAAATATACAACTAAGAACACGGTTATTGCTCTAAACTATGTGACAAAGCTAATTGATGATTAAAAAAAAGACAAATCAAATAAGTACGACATTAGGGGTCTAAAGCATGTTAAATGTTATCTAAGGTAAATATTAAAATAATTCGTTTTTAAGTTCTTTTTTGAAAGTAACAATAGAGCTTGTCCGCCTGAGTTGAATGGGAGGTAGATTCCACACCTTCGGACCGGATACTGAGAAGGCTCTAATGCCAACGGTAGTCAGGGAGAAACGGGGCTCTTTCAGAAGCGATGAGTTAGCAGAACGAAGTGTTCTTTGCGGGACATATGGTGTGATTAGTTCCTTGAGATAGGACGGCATTTCGTTATTAAAAAAATCACTGATGGCAAAATAGCGCCACTTTATATAATGTTTGACCATCGTGAAAATGAATCACATCATTATATAATGGGGCACCTTTATAGACACACGAAGCCAACAGAAGAATCGAAAAAAACCTGTCTGTCTCCCGTCCCGCTATCTGTTATGATGCAAGGGATGACTAACCCAGAAGCCGGTCTGCACTAATATTGTGACATAATTCAGACACGTGAAATAATAATACACAACTCGCGACAGTCATGGTAAATATATCTACTCACTCTCTACACCAAAATCAAATGTAAATAAACTAACTACCCTACATGAACTAACGAGGCAATATCAAATACAATATTGAAACTATAATTACATGCAATACATGTAGCACCATTGATTACTAACCCATCGATCCATATATTCATATCTTTATATCTAGCCATCTAACTAACTATCTATACCTGGGGTCGGCAACCTTTTGATAATAGTTTCCCCAAGTCGTATTTCTAATTCATTCAGCGTGCCAACAGCCTAAAAGTCAACATTCTTTAGCCCTCAATTTCTAATAGCAGATACTTGAATATTTTTTTACAAGTCTTCCGCGTGCCTTTGAAAATCTTTCTACGTGCACGTCTGGCATGCGGGCCGTAGGTTGCCAACCCCTGATCTATACAACTATCCTACTAGCGATACATATTTATTCAGCCATCTTTCTGTTCATCTTTCCGTCTAACTATATACCCATCTAGCTATGTAACTATTTTCTATCCACCTAAACATATATTCATCAATTTATCTATCTAGCTATCTATATGTCCATTTGGCCATCTAACCAAGTATACCTCTACACTTCTATCAGTCTATCGAACTATCTATCTCTATCTAGTCGATCTAGCTCTATATTCATGTGCACATTCAACGTTATAACCAGTTCATGCTAATATATTCTTCTGTAGTGTATATTTAAACAATCAACTGAATATTAGCATCAAACACTTCTAAAGAAAGTATTTCACATCATGGGGGCTTGCAGGTATTATTTATAAATGCAAAAGACCATGTGTCTGCTTTAATGCCGGTAGCACGGCAGACGTCATGTCTCATACAATGTAACAGCTGTATCGACAATGCCAGTGACAGTTATAGGTTCATCGCCAGCAAGGTATCATTGGCGATCGCTGCGGCTACACCAAAGGTCGAAAACCTACGGAACGCAATTTTCATTGGCACGCGAAAGACTCCCACATTTAGGGCAATTCAAGTATCTTCTGTAAGAAATTGAGTGCTAAACTAAGGATGACTTTTAGGCTTTTGGCACGCTTATCGAATGAGAAATTCTACTTCGGCACACTATTATCTAAAGCATAGGTTCTCAACAGGGGCGATATCGCCCCCCGGGGGGCGGTGAGAAGCTTTTGGGGGGCGCTGACATTCCCGGGGGCGATTGGGGGGCGATGAAGGGCAAGTGGGCGGTACAAACGTACCTGATATATTTTAACACCTCAGCTATTTTAATCGATTTCTTTTTGGAGGATGAAATGTGATGTAAACGCAAGTGCTGCTAAATATCTGATTTCCCCCAACAGTATGCCCACATATTATTATATTTAATTTAATGCGAAATAGGAATCGCAGTGACTTTTCGATGAAGTAGGGGTCAGTATTTGACAAATATTGTGTGCCGCCAGCTGGTCCTGTGGATGGTTCACCGGACTGTCAACCTTGCTAACCGATCACTGTCCCCTAAAATCTGCTAATATTAATGATATTTTGATCTCAGTTCAACCGAGATGTCCTTAAAGTGTTTTAATCATACAATAGAGAAAGAATATTGTTAAGTGGTATAGATAAGTAGTAATCATACACCCTGGGTAGTTATTGTAATGCTTGAAAATATACATATAAATTCTTCAGTTATATAATATTTATTTAATTTTCAAATACTTTTTACAGTTTGATCATTTCAAAGTTATAAATTGTAAGAAATTTATTTTTTATAAAAGAAAGAGAAAACAAAAATATTAGATCAAATTAAACGGGCTAATTATTTCCCTTTAACTAAAAAAATGTTTCCACATTCGGTTCAATAGTGATGCCGAACAAATTCTGTTTTGTAATATAACAAATCTTACTGATGATTAGACCTAGGGCTTTTGCAACCAAAATTGAAACAAAAATTTAAATAGACAAATTGCTAGCAACACACCAGGCAAAGGATTCGCATTAATATTGATTTATTTAAACCTTTTGTTAAGGCAATTTTTTTATCTATTAATTCTTACAATTGAATATGTTTCCTTTTCAGTTTTTTTAAGATAATTAATCACACAAAAAGTTTAGTCCGCCTATAAAAATTGCGGAAACTAGAGGCCAGATGGGCCAAAGGGGGGGGGGGGGGCGGTGAGCGGAAAAATATTGTAAAAGGGGGCGGTGAGCCGAAAAAGGTTGAGAACCTATGATCTAAAGGTTGCCGACCCTTGTGTATCCATCACAGCTTGGTAATCCCAGGGGCACCATTTCCAGACCAGGGAAGAGCCTCAGACGTATCCCGAGTTCGATACAGCCGTCTGTGGGTAAGATTTAGTCTTGCGAGCTTCAAAACCTAAAATTTAATAGCTGTAAAGCTAAAATGCAAAATATATAAATAGTCAAATGGCTTATTATTGTAAAAGTTAAACAGATGAAAAGCTAAAGAGCAAAATATCTAAATAGCTAACTGTTGGAGAAGTTAAATAGGTGAAAAGCTAAGAAGCATAATCTCCAAATAGACAAATAGCCCAAGGTTGAAAAGGCCAAAGATCTAATTAGCCGAATAACATTGCATGCAAATATCACTTAAAAGCCCCCACCCCCATCTTCCCTCTAAAATCAATACTTTGTTTTAGAACACTTACGACAATTATCTTTTTCCACTGCTGCGCGTTATCGATTTTTTAAATTCCTAAAGTCGTTTATTTATTACTTCCCCTTCCCATCATGCATTCTTTTCTTTCAGCGTGCCCGCGTATCTAAGTAAATGTATTCCATTACATTGTGTGAGCCGGGCCTTGGCCGTAACGGTCTTTAAAAAAAAACTTTACATTTTTTTATTGTGTTGTCAGAAGCAAAAAAAAAAAAAAAAAAACCAGAAGAAACTCTAATGTTTTGTTGCTTTGCATTCGCTGTTTTGTCCGTTTACCTAGATACGAACTAATGAATTCAATTTAAAAAAACAAACAACTAAAATGTAAAATTAACAGCAACAATAACAAATCAATGTGCAATTAAGTTGTATTTTTTCTTTCTTTGCTTGCAACATTCTGGGTAATGTATATATAACTGTGAATGTAGGTCAAGGACATTGAAAACAAATCGTACATCATAACATATGGTTGAGATAAACAAAATGACAGAAGTGAGTAGTTATGTTTTACAAAGCCTTGTGACAGAATGATCAAATACTTACAACCATAGATACGAAGCCTTGTGATAGAATAATCAAATAATTACAACTATAGATACGAAGCCTTGTGATAGAATAATCAAATAATTACAACTATAGATACGAAGCCTTGTGACAGAATGATCAAATACTTACAACCATAAATACGAAGCCTTGTGACAGCATGAACAACTACTTACAACCATAAATACGAATCCTTGTGACAGAATGATCAAATAATTACAACCATAGATACGAAGTCTTGTGACAGAATGAACTACTTACAACCATAGATACTAAGACTTGTGACAGAATGATCAAAGATCAAATACTTACAATTATAGATACGAAGCCTTGTGACAGAATGAACTACTTACAACCATAGATACGAAGCATTGTGACAGAATGATCAAATAATTACAACCATAGATACGAAGCCTTGTGACAGAATGATCAAATAATTACAACCATAGATACGAAGCCTTGTGACAGAATGATCAAATAATTACAACCATAGATACGAAGCCTTGTGACAGAATGAACAAATCCTAACAACCATAGATACGAAGCCTTGTGACAGAATGAACAAATCCTAAAAACCAAGATACGAAGCCTTGTGACAGAATGATCAAATAATTACAACCATAGATTCGAAGCCTTGTGACAGAATGAACTACTTACAACCATAAATACGAAGCCTTGTGACAGAATGAACTACTTACAACCATAGATACGAAGCCTTGTGACAGAATGAACTACTTACAACCATAGATACGAAGCCTTGTGACAGAATGAACTACTTACAACCATAGATACGAAGCCTTGTGACAGCATGATCAAATACTTACAACCATAGATATGTACGAAGCCGATACCATGAATTATATTATTTCTTAAATGTATTTGCATTAGTTGCACAACATTTGTTGCAATTAAGTCCAATGTGGAACAAAAAATGTAAACAATTGTTGTAGTTTTTTAAAAAACGCAAAGTTTTTTTGTATTTTTTTTTGTATAGACCTTATCAAGTATATTGGTGTTCTCCACGGATAACTCCCACAGCTGTGCGATCCCATTATCCCCAATAGAGGTCTAACAGTCCTATAGTTCAGTTATATTATGCAGGTTCAGAACAAAGGTGCTATTTTTTTGCTTTGCAGGTAAACAAAAACAACAACAAGTTGTTATGAAAATAAATATACAACTTTTAAAAAAAGGTTAATGTTCAAGCTGGCTTTTAGGGTGAATAGAACATTTAGGTAAAAAAAACAACTGGCTCTACGTAAATACGGCATTAAAGTTCAAAGTTGGTTTTAGGTGGCTACAATACTAATGCTCTAAGATGTTTTTTGTAGCTGTAAACTTAATGCTCAATGCAAATGTTTATGCTTTTATTGTAGCGTCATATTTTTCTTCTTCGTATTATTGTGGAGACCCCGTTAAGACCGAGGAAAGAGTCCACATTTTAACTACATATACAATTTTAAAACATCACAAACCAGAACTTTGTAGTACTACAAACAGATGACAGATTTTCATGTTAGGTATTTAGTCCTTCAGTGGAGATTTGAAAGCCGGCACAGAGGCCTGGTTCAGTGTGTTCCACAGTCTAGTGACTGACGGAAAAAAAGCTACTGCCTTAATAAACAAAGCTGGTTCTTTGTAGCTGCAGCCTGAATACCCACAGCTGACTCTATTTTGCTACACCCATAAGGTTTAAAGCTGGCTCTATTTGATTATTTGACCAAGAAAATCTTCTTTATAATTATACCCTTCGCTAAATATTAAACATTGAAACTATACTGGATTATGTAGAGTTTCTATTTTGTACCAAACATTTAGATCAAACCTAAAGTGTCTGAATAATCTCTGACTAACTGGTTCATCCATTGTATGATAATAGCAACAATATAGATCTATTTCTGTTTAACATATTAGCTAAACTAATTAATTTAAGGGGTATTGTAAAAGCTTATGGAACTTAAAACTTATAACAGAAGAGCATATGAAGTTCGTACAGAAAAAAAATAAATCAAATTTAAACATAGAAACAAACTTTGAACAAAGATAAAAACTTTAGATCTATATGCAGACAAAGAGGTAAGTTAGAAAAAAAAAAGATAAATATAGTAATATAGAAAAGAATTACAAAAAAGAAAGAACTTACCTATCGTAGATACCACGGTGCCAACGAAGTAAAAGGCTCCCGAGAAATCCCACCTTGGTCTTTTGTTCCCAGTAAACCCAGCCAGTTCTGCCTGGGAGTGAATATCCAAGAGCGTGAGAAGGTCCGTCTCGTTCACGTTTGAGTACTTGTCTTTGAAATCCTGGATGCGCTTCTTGTACATCTTCTGCTCCTCCAGCTCGTTACTCCGCTCCAGGGCGTTGAAGACCGCGGCCCCGGAGAGCATGTACAGGACCATGACCAGGGCGAGCAGAATGAACCTGGCGTTGTCCTCTTTCAGGTGGATAATACGGCAGCAGCCACGCCTGCCGGGGCGGGACATCAACCGGCGCGAACGGGAATTGGCATTGTTCTTGTCTCCGGGCTTGCGCTTTCCCGCCCGCGCCGGGTCCGCACCCGCCCTTGGGCTGTGCCTCCCGGGCTCCTGATGCGGGTAGTCGCTGGTGTCGCTCAAGCTCACGCGCTCCGCCCATTCATCTTCCGGGGGCTCCTCTGGGTCCGCCACGGCGGCGCCTGGGCGGCTCGTGCTCGTGACCCAAATGGGCGTCTGCTCCCTTACGGCGCTAGAAGACGCGTTTCCGGATTGCGATCCGGAAGGGTAGACCTCAAATCCGTTTTTGGCGATATGCTGGATCTTAAGATTTCGAGGATCCCTGGACGATCTAGGCCTACCGCTGCTTACATGGGCTGCAGTGTTTATCGGATATTCGTTAAGTCCATTTTCAAGAGATTTTCCGTTAGCACGAGACCCGCTACTGCCGCTGTGTTTCCGTACGTTCTGAGAAGAATGAAAGTCGGGTCTATGCGTTGCGGTTCCGCTCGATCCTGGCAAATGACGATTTTTGTAGTCAACTCCGTTGGAGTTTATCTTATTGCGAGGTGTGTGCTCCGCCTCTGCTAAAAAGATGCGGGGCTGCACATAGTGTTCCCTGGTCAAAGGTGAGACCTGGTTGAAACTAGGCTTACTCCCCTTTGCCACGTAGGCATCGGAATAGGATTCATTCAGCTTAGCGGTGGGGATCAATTGATCCGGCTTGTAGCTTGTACTCTCCGATGCGGAAGACGTATCGAACCGCGCACAACTGTTGCTGTCCTCGCCAACACCTGTCGCGGCCCAGCCACCGTTGCCGAGACCCTGACCTTTGGCCCCGCCGCCGACCGAGCACTTGGGCGGAGCGACTCCGGCGCCGGCCTCGTCGACGCGATGGGACAACCGCGGTGCGCTGCCCCGCCTATCCAGGCAGCCCTTGCTCCCGTAGCCGCCCTCGGTCAAGGAGCCCCGTCTGTCTCCGCCCACGCAGGCGTCCCCAGCCCCGCCCCCTTCATGGTCGCTCCCCAGGCTGATGGGTGAATCGGAAGCCCCAAATTTTATCAGGGCCGCCCCAACTACATCGCTCGATGAGTGCTTAAGGCCCTAGGCTTTATTTTTTTTTTAAATACCTAATAAATTACTATATAAGTAGTACCAATTGCCATTCCATAGTACCGATTTCTAATAAAATAGGTCAGTCTTTCTCTCAGTAGGTCACGAGAAGATGTCAAACTCTAAATCAAATGAGTCTAACTCTTACAAAAGAGCCACTTTCCATTCAGGAATTGATCCGTTGCAGGATTCACTTTCGTCAAACATCAATTGACACGTTCAGCGGTAGACTCGAATGTCATGTTTACCAGCTTATTATATTCTCACTACTTTCTTTTTGTTGTTGTTTTTGCCTCTCTCTCTCGCTCTCTGTGGAAACAATGATAAAAAAAAAGAGTTAGTTATATAGATATTGATTGACATGCAGGGGAAACAACACATTTCTCAATGGCTGTTAGGTCCCCTTGGTTTTGGTTCGAATATACATCTCGTTAGTACCTTCGTAACTATTTCATCTAATCGATGTTACTGAACGCTGCCTAGTGGTCTGTACACTAATGCAATACACGTTCATTTAGAGTTACCGTGAACTCGTATACATATAGTTGATATAGTACCCATTACATCCAGAATCAATTGTAGACTTGACAACTAAAAAAAAAACATTTAAAAAATCAACTGCAGTTTAAATATTAACGTTTTAATGCTGTTTGTTTGTTCATGTATATTTTACCAATTTAAAAAAAAAACATCTACATTTTAATAGTATTATTTAACATCAATTATATTAAGAACAACTTAAACCATCTAGAATTATTTTTCAAAATATTTTAAACTATACCCCTTTTTAACGCGTTGCATATAATGAACAACAGCAACAACACATACAAATAACATTAATAAACACACACACACACACACAAAGAAACATAAGAATTCATATAACAAAACATAGACAAGGGCAGATTAAACAAAAAAAAAACGCGCTATATATGTTTGACGAAAGCTAATTTCAAGATTAGTTATAAGATAAGTCTGGTAATTAGTTTGTTGTGAGTATCAAGAAAATGGAGTATCCAGTAAAGTACAGTGTCCCGTCTGTCCAAACTGATCCCTAATGCTGGTGAAGCAGCGTTCGCCAGTTTCTGTGGCCACGGCATACTAGGGGATCATGTGGTTAGCACAATGCGCAGGCCGCCTTTGCTTTACCCCAACTAAAGTCAGGTACCCATCAGAGCCGGGTAGAATCAGTGACACCCTCCAGAATCCGAAAACAAACCCAAGCCTTCACCCAGGGTTCGAATCCAGGTCCTTCGGTACGCCAGCCAAAAGCGCTGCTGCCCATCCACCGTGACCCATGAAGTATCCAGTAGCTATCCTACTGTGTGTGTGTATGTGTGAAGTTCAATTCTAAAAGTGAAGTTCAAGTCTAAAAGTGAAGTTCAAGTCTAAAAGTGAAGTTCAAGTCTAAAAGTGAAGTTCAAGTCTAAAAGTGAAGTTCAAGTCTAAAAGTGAAGTTCAAGTCTAAAAGTGAAGTTCAAGTCTAAAAGTGAAGTTCAAGTCTAAAAGTGAAGTTCAAGTCTAAAAGTGAAGTTCAATTCTAAAAGTGAAGTTCAATTCTAAAAGTGAAGTTCAATTCTAAAAGTGAAGTTCAATTCTAAAAGTGAAGTTTAATTCTAAAAGTGAAGTTCAATTCTAAAAGTGAAGTTCAATTCTAAAAGTGAAGTTCAATTCTAAAAGTGAAGTTCAATTCTAAAAGGGAAGATGCTTCTGTATCTGTATGTAAAAGACAAGATGAGAATTCTTCAATGATCCCGACAACTGGAACTTTGCCATGTTTACAAAGTATTTCTTTTCCAGGGTGATTGATGAACATAAAAAAAAAAACTATTTACATACGTAAGATGAACAAATATAAAGAATTATTTATATCTTTTACTAATGCATAATAAGCGTAAACATCGTAAGTGAAACGATACATAATGAGAAGGATTTTTGTCGATAATTTCTGATCAGCGGCGATAACCCTGGCACTAACCTTAACCCTAGAGGTTAACCTTAAAGTGGAAACAAGGTTCAACTCAATTTCTTCCAGTTCTCCACAACTTGGTGGGAATGTCAATCAACGAATTTATTCGGAGACATTTTTGGTCGTTTTTCTTTTCATAACTTTTCTGCTGGTATAGAGCGGAGATATTTTAATGGCAGTGTTCGTTTTAACAACTTTTCATTTTTGAACGACTTGGACAATTAATTACTTGTTGAATTAATTTTTTAATACTTTTAGTATTTTGTCAGATCATTGTCAGTGGTCGTTTTTGTCAGATCTTGAGCTCAGCTTTTTATTTTCTCCAACAGAAGATCTATTCCTTTAAACACTAAGGGTCGTACCCAGCTTTGTTCTATTTATGCCAGATTTGAGTAGATTCTTTCCGTGCATTAGGGGGGGATTTCGTCACATTAAAGACTAATTGAAGCTGTGGGACGATATTGCTGTAGAAGATTTAGTGAATAATCATCAGGAAGACTAGGGTTAAACACAAATTAGCTCGACTAAACATAAACTTTTGTTCGTGCAACATTTAACACATTCTAGTTTATTGGTACTTTCTAGCCTTAATATCTACATGTACAATTGGTTTTGTCAAGGTATATAAATGAAAAAATAAGACCTTCTACTATATATGTATATATATAATATATATATATATATATATATATATATATATATATATATATATATATAGAAAAAGAGAGAGAGAGATAAATATATAGATGTATAGATAGATAGATGGATGGATAGATAGATAGATATATTTTTAACGGCTTGGTTAACCCCCATTGCCAAATGTCAATTATATACAGCATTAAATTTCTTTCCAACTAAATTTAGCAGCAGCTGGCAGAATGCCTCACCAGCTCTTACAATAAGATCCAAGCATTATGGCATTAACCGGCATTGATCACATGTTGTATGAACCACTAGGTTGATTTTGATGCATTTTGTACCACTTACACCACTAGATCTATACGAGTTGATTCAGAAAACTTGTTTTGTTTAAATCGTAAATTTAGACCCAAAATTTCGTTTTTGGAGGGATTTTGGCGATTTTAAAATGCAGCAAGTTGAATTTTCAAAATAAAAAAAAATGGGCATTCAAACTGTGCTCATTTGCGGAAATAAATCTGGAAGGAAGCTGCTTAGGAAAGTCATCCGCTATTCTGAACTGCTAGGCATTCACTATTTTACTTTCAGCTTTTGGTTCAACTTACACTTGTGAATAGATTTTATCGCACATGAAAGCTGTTTTAAGCATACAAAAAGGTCACCTACACTTGACCGCTCATTAATTGATAAAGACTAATTACATTTAAAATAGTTTGTATGCTCATATAAGTAATTCTAAAACAAATTCATTTGTATTATTAGTTTAATAAACATAAGAAACTTATTTAATAGCATAAATATGTAATTTATGTTAATTATAAATTTTAAAATTATAAACTCCTTAAATGGACACACAATTATTGCGAGGAATGTTTATTTACACCAGTTTAACGTAAATTATTTTAATCTTCTAATAATTTCATCGTGTAATGAATACTATAATGTTAGATTTATATAAAGAAAAAATAAGTAGCGAGTAATATTTGTTGTAGTACAAAACATAACTTGCTTGGCATCACATTCTTTTGAGCTAGATCTAGATCTAATATTTCTAATATGTTTCTTATTTTTCCTTTATAAAAAAATAAATTTTGAAATGATCAAACTGTAAAACATATTTAACAATTATATAAATAGTATATGACTAAAGAATATATATGTACATTTTTAAACATTACATTAACTACCCAGGTTGTACGATTACTACATAAATATTTCGATTAACGTAGATAGTAAGTTAGGTAATACATTTATTTAAAGCACAATAATTAAATGACTTATCAGATGAACAGAGATCAAAATATAACTAACGTTATCGTGTGTTAGATCTTCAATCTTGACTACCAAATGAAAATGTTTAGACAATAATGACCACAAATGTGAAAGTTTAGTAAAAAAAAAATGTATTTGATATAAATGCAAATAAAAAGGATAAATTGTGTATTTAATATAAAAAGTTTTAACTATTTTCTATACATAATTTCCTTTGATTTTGGCCTTGGTCTTGCTACGGAGTTAAATTAATTGTCATATACAAATATTTTTTTAAAGAGTATAATAGAGCAGGTTGACGTTTAGGCTGTTGGCTTGCTGAATGGTTTAGAAATCCTTGTTTGGCACAAAGTTAGCAAAAGTTTGCCGACCCCTGTTTTAACTATTTTATAAGATCTACCCCAGACATACCAATAACGGCCCGCCAAGCCTTTTAGTTTGGCCCCCGAAGAGCTTCTAACTGTATTTCTTTTAATTCGTTGCATTGATAATGAAAATAAATTTTCAGACTGTGTGGCCCGTCAAGATGTATAAAATTTCATATGAGGCCCAAAGCAGATAAATGTTGCACACTCCTGGTCTATATAAATACTAAGTAGTAAAACACTTTGCTTTAGTAAGACTTCAAAGGCCTATTTGTACTCAACATTATTTGTCTCAAGGTGAATGTTTTCAAATTAGCTTTACACCATGTCGTTCTTTTATGAACATTATTTTTAAAACATTTTTCAAACATTGTGTTTTGTCAAGTATAAACTGTTTACACTTCGTTCTGCCGACTGTCCTTGCTTCTGGAAGTGCCCCGTTTCTCGCTGACGACCTATCATATAAGTTATAAGTAAGACTTTAGGGGTCTAAAGTCTTTTACATAAGGTAAATATTGAAATAATGAGTTTTTAAGTTCTTTTTGAAAGTAACAATAGAGCTTGTTGGCCTGAGTTGAATGGGAAGTAAATTCCACACCTTCGGACTTTATATTTTAAGGCTCTAAGGCAAACGGTCGTCAGATAGAAACGGGACTCTTCCAGAAGCGAGGGGTCGTTAGAACGAAGTGTTCTTTGCGGAACATATGGTTTAATTAGTTCCTTGAGATAGGACGGCAACTCATTGTTATGAAGGCACTGGTGACAAAGTATCGCCACTTAATATTCAATTCTGGCTCTCACAGGAAGCCAATGGAGCCGACGCAGGATAACTTTCACAGAATCGCTCCTTGGCTTTTTACGCATGACCAGGCGGGCGGCACTGTTGTGAATACACTGTAATTTGGCAACCTTATCATCATGTATCCCGATTAGCATGGCATTACAGTAGTCGAGCCGCGAGAGTACAAAGGCAGCAGGAAGTTTCCTTGCTGAGTCAAATGACAAATAAGGTTGGATCTGACCAAGTCTACGCAGCTGTAAATAAAGTCAGCTGCCTATATTTACAATTTACTAATTTTCTAGTTACATTTTATTTACAGATAAATGTGGCTGGCATTTAAAATGAAGATTTTACATCTGTATGATAAAATGTTTGGATAATGTTGAAAATTATCGGTGCACATCGCCAAGAAATGATGAACATTTCCAGCTTTAAATAATAAAATTAGACATAAAAATAAGATTTTCTATTCAAGTTTATTGTAAAAAAAAAAATTCAAGTCAGTTATTTTGTAATGAGGTAAAATAAAATGGTCATAACGATAACGAAACTTGACTAAAAGTAGAAAAAGTCGAGAATCTCTGTCAGAGCAATTTGATCTATAGGACCGTTGACGCAGTCTAGACAAGTTTCCGTGGCCACGGCATACTCGGGGATTGTATGGGCAGATTAATACCCAGCAGCCAGTACTTAGACCCATCTAATGTCAGGTACCCATCAGGGCTGGGGGGGGGGAACCTCCTCAGGGGCATTTTCTAGATCCGGGAATAAATCCTGGCGTTCACCAAGATTTCAATCCAGGACCATCAGTATGCCAGTTGAGTGCTCTGCCACGTCGTACAAGTAGAAATATATGTAAATTGAAGTCCTTTTCCTCATCAAATCCAAATATCTTTTCATCATCAAATCCAAACACCTTTTCATCATCAAATCCAAACACCTTTTCACCACCAAATCCAAATACCTTTTTATCATCAAATCCAAACACCTTTTCATCATCAAATTCAAACACCTTTTCATCATCAAATCGAAACACCTTTTCATCATCAAATCCAATAACCTTTTCACCATCAAATCCAAATATCCTTCCCTCATCAAATCCAATAACCTTTTCACCATCAAATCCAAATACCTTTTCCTCATCAAAACCAAATACCTTTTCCTCGTCAAATCCAAATACCTTTTCATCATCAGATCCAAATACCTTTTCCTCATCAAATCCAAATACCTTTTCCTCATCAAATCCAAATACCTTTTCATTATCAAAGCCAAATATCTTTTCCTCATCGAATCCAAATACCTTTTCCTCATCAAATTCAAATACATTTTCCTAATCAAATCAAAATACCTTTTCCTCATCAAATACAAATACCTTTTACTCATCAAATCCAAATACCTTTTCCTCATCAAATCCAAATACCTTTTCCTCATCAAATCAAATCCAAATACCTTTTTCTCATCAAATCCAAATAGCTTTTCCTCATCAAATCCAAATACCTTTTCCTCATCAAATCCAAATACCTTTTCCTCATCACATACAAATAGCTATTCCTCATCAAATCCAAATACCTTTTCCTCATCAAATCCAAATATCCTTCCCTCATCAAATCCAATAACCTTTTCCTCATCAAATCCAAATACCTTTTCATCATCAAATCCAAACACCCTTTAACCATTAAATCCAAAAATCTTTTCCTCATCAAATCAAAACACCTTTTCCTCATCAAATCCAAAAACTATTTCCTCATCAAATCCAAACACCCTTTCACCATCGAATCCAAATATCCTTTCCTTATCAAATCCAAATACCTTTTCCTCATCAAATCCAAACACCTTTTCGTCATCAAATCCAAAAACCTTTTCCTCATCAAATCCAAACACCCTTTCACCATCAAATCCAAATACCTTTTCCTCATCAAATCCAAACACCTTTTCCTCATCAAATCCAAACTCCTTTTCGTCATCAAATCCCAAAACCTTTTCCTCATCAAATCCAAACACCTTTTCCTCATCAAATCCAAACACCATTTCCTCATCAAATCCAAACTCCTTTTCGTCATCAAATCCCAAAATCTTTTCCTCATTAAATCCAAACACCTTTTCCTCATCAAATCCAAACATCTTTTCCTCATCAAATCCAAACATCTTTTCATCATCAAATCCAAATACCTTTTCATCATCAAATCCAAACACGCTTTCACCATTAAATCCAACAACCTTTATCTCATCAAATCCAAAAACCTTTCCCTCATCAAATCCAAACTCCTTTTCATCATCAAATCCAAACACCTTTTCCTCATCAAATCCAAACACCTTTTCGTCATCAAATCCAAACACCTTTTCGTCATCAAAACCAAACACCTTTTCCTCATCAAATCCAAACACCTTTTCCTCATCAAATCCAAACACCTTTTCATCATCAAATCCAAACACCTTTTCCTCATCAAATCCAAATACCGTTTCCCCATCAAATCCAAATACCTTTTCCTTATCAAATCCACATAGCTTTTCCCCATCAAATCCAAATACCTTTTCCTCATCAAATCCACATAGCTTTTCCTCATCAAATCCAAATCCCTTTCCCTCATCAAATCCAAACACCTTTTCGTCATCAAATCCAAATATCCTTCCCTCATCAAATCCAAATATCCTTCCCTCATCAAATCCAATAACCTTTTCATCATCATATCCAAATACCTTTTCTTCATCAAATCCAAATATCCTTCCCTCATCAAATCCAATAACCTTTTCCTCATCAAATCCAAATACCTTTTCATCATCAAATCCAAACACCCTTTCACCATTAAATCCAACAACCTTTATCTCATCAAATCCAAAAACCTTTCCCTCATCAAATCCAAACTCCTTTTCATCATCAAATCCAAACACCTTTTCCTCATCAAATCCAAACACCTTTTCGTCATCAAATCCAAACACCTTTTCGTCATCAAAACCAAACACCTTATCCTCATCAAATCCAAACACCTTTTCCTCATCAAATCCAAACACCTTTTCATCATCAAAACCAAACACCTTATCCTCATCAAATCCAAACACCTTTTCATCATCAAATCCAAACACCTTTTCGTCATCAAAACCAAACACCTTATCCTCATCAAATCCAAACACCTTTTCCTCATCAAATCCAAACACCTTTTCCTCATCAAATCCATTCACCTTTTCGTCATCAAATCCAAACACCTTTTCGTCATCAAAACCAAACACCTTTTCCTCATCAAATCCAAACACCTTTTCGTCATCAAAACCAAACACCTTTTCCTCATCAAATCCAAACACCTTTTCGTCATCAAAACCAAACACCTTTTCCTCATCAAATCCAAACACCTTTTCGTCATCAAAACCAAACACCTTTTCCTCATCAAATCCAAACACCTTTTCGTCATCAAAACCAAACACCTTTTCCTCATCAAATCCAAACACCTTTTCCTCATCAAATCCAAACACCTTTTCATCATCAAATCCAAACACCTTTTCCTCATCAAATCCAAAGACCTTTTCCCTTTCATATGTTACCTTTGAATACCCACACGTGACCAAATTCGCCATTTTTCTATTTAAACAGTATGATGTAGGACATTTGAACCAAAGAGATACACTTATTATCTTCAGACTTCTTACAAGACAAAGAAAATTAGAAAATAATATTTTTATCACTTGACATGACAAACTCCACTTAAGTTGTTTTTTTTTTGCCTGCCAAGCCAGCCTATCAAATATACCAGTTATATTGGGATGTCGAGAATTTAAGCGAGAAACGATATAAGTTGGCTTACTTTTTTCTTTCTTTAAAAACATCGAAGGAATAAAAAAAAACAACACAATAACAATACAGTTTAACCAGGTTTGATTATAAAACATTTTTTTTTTGGTCAAAAAGCCTAAAGGTGAGATTTAGAAAATGGAAACAGCAACAGATGAAAGTTAGAACTGGATCTAACTATTCAGCGTAAATAAAAGTATTGAATTACAAAGCCTAATAGAGGCTCAACTGATGTTAAAGTAACGAATTGATTTTTGTTTGTTTGTTATAAAATATAAACATGTAGACTAGTTGTATTTTGAAGAAACACGTTAAGTAAAAATGTCGAAACACGTGACACAGTTGGTCGCATATGTCGTTGAATAACTTATACTGTATGACCGAACACTAAACTATAATTGCCTCAGGAAAAGAAATACAGACGAGCCTTTGGGCTTTTCAGTCCAGTGTTTTACTATGTTCAGGGATGAATGGAAGGGGAGGGGCAGACCAAGACTCTGTCCGCATGACAGCCACAACACGTGCCGTGTAACTTATGGTACAGTTTCCGCAGCCACAGGCACTGTCTTTCTCCCCTGCGGAATTCCCCCCATGAATCATCGTGGTGGCTTGCCCGTATACCTGGAATGTCGCCCGGTAGCGCAGATCCCATACTATAGGCATGGGCATCCAGCCACCAAGGCGGGGTTGACGCGAGAACGCTGCGCACATTGCTTCCTCCCCACCGAGGACTCGGGTCTCTCGGGTTGCAATGAGAGCCGAGAGCTCTCGGACGCACACAGCAGGGGCTGTCCCCCATGCGTTCGCCCACCTGTGTGCTCTTGATGCAAGCGGACAGGTGAAGTCCACACTGCGCCAGCTTTAAGGCCCATGTGTACAGACCATCGAGTCCTACCACAACCTCCAGTTAAAAAAATTGAATCTTTCCTGAAATTATCTCGTGCTAACATAAGCGCCCATCTTTGGCATTGTTATTCTGGTGTTGTTGTTTTTTTGTGTGTGTGGCATTCTTCCAACCCCGCAGTTCGAGGGAGTTTTCAGTTTGGACCACTTCCTACTTCCTACTTGAATGCCCTGAGCTAACCTACCTCAGATACACTCTGCTCCCCAACTACCTTTACCAACACACTATGTAGCAGTATTAAGCAACTGAAAAAGACATGTCACTATGTTTGTCTGGCATTGTCTGCAAGAGAGCAAACAGATCTGCAGACTGGCTAATAGAAGAAGAAGAAGCGCCCATCAATTTTGTTTTAAATTTACAAATCACAAAGAGCTTTTGGGCCAGTGGCCCTAGCAGAACTATGGAAAAACAACACAAAATTCACATTTTTTCCCCCAATATGCAAGGATAACGTAAAATATATTTATTCTTCTTGAGTGCAATCGGGCATGGAATGGGTTGCCTGAACTGGGTTAGGCTCAGGGTACAACATGTTGGAAATCTGTATGTGTAGAGAACTTTCCGAATACATTATTATTTAAATTGCAACGTCATAAGAACACTGTCACACGCGACTAATGTCCAAAAAGAAATATTGATTCACTGCTTTTATCACGCTACATACTCATAGATTATATTTTTTAATCCGCAAGAAAAAAACAACAACAAAATTATTCAGTCTATACGAAATAATACAAAAGAATATACATAAGAAAAGCGACAGAAACGTAAATAAGTTTATGTAAGAAAAACAAGGACACAATTTTATTTTCCCTCTATTTTCGTCTCAAATTTAATTGTCGTGTTTTTTCCCACATAAAATTCTTCGTCACAGCAGTTGTCTGCCCTTACTCAGTTGTGTCCCCTTTTACTTGACCATAGTTTCCTTCCTTCCATTTTGATTCTGTTGGTAATGTTTTTTCTTAGTTATTTGATCACGTGTTGTTTGTTTATTTCGGTACATTCTAATTGAGTTCGAACTACTGACCTAGTCATTGATTTTGTTTTCTGAACTATAGCAGTAAAAAAAAAATAATAACAAAATTGTTAAATTAAATACTGCAGAGACAATGTAATTAAATTTTGTTGAATTAAAATATTTTATCAAAACGCCATTGATAAAAACGGCAACCTTTTATTTGTAAATACAATTTCCTCATTTAATTTAAATCATAGTTTAAAAAAAAAAAAAATTAAAAGTTAACCACTGTAGTATTAGAGTAGAGTAAAAACATTTTACATTGACATTCGATTTTTTAAAAGTTTCTGTTTTTTTTTTCGTGATTGTGCGACATAATACAATATAAAGTGCATAGTTCATATAGCAGTTTAAATCTTGGACTAATACGTCATGAGTGGACCTGTTGACCTGGTCGTGGGTAAGCTCGCCGGTTGCCATGGTTACTGTTTAATGGTGGAACAGTGCCATTAAATGAAAACTTGAATTAATAATGTAGAACTGCTTGGTATCGGTGTGTAGATGTGGATACATGTGACTGCGTGTATGGGCCTATGCGTATGTACATGTGTGTGTATGCGTAAGTATGTCTGTTTATGAATGTATGATTATGCAAAATGAGACTCTGTTTTTGTGTTAGTGTTTTGTTTGTGATAACGTGTGTCTGTCAGGGAGTCTTTGTGGATATAAGTGTGTCTGTGTGTGTATGAGTGTGTGTGTGTGTATACGTGTGTGTGTGTGTGTGTTTGTGTGTGTATAAGTGTGTGTGTGTGTATACGTGTGTTTGTGTGTGTTTGTGTGTGTATGAGTGTGTGTGTGTATACGTGTGTTTGTGTGTGTTTGTGTGTGTATGAGTGTGTGTGTGTGTATACGTGTGTTTGTGTGTGTTTGTGTGTGTATAAGTGTGTGTGTGTATACGTGTGTTTGTGTGTGTTTGTGTGTGTATGAGTGTGTGTGTGTATACGTGTGTTTGTGTGTGTTTGTGTGTGTATGAGTGTGTGTGTGTGTGTATACGTGTGTTTGTGTGTGTTTGTGTGTGTATAAGTGTGGCTATGTGTGTATAAGTGTGTGTGTGTATACGTGTGTTTGTGTGTGTTTGTGTGTGTATAAGTGTGGCTATGTGTGTATAAGTGTGTGTGTATACGTGTGTTTGTGTGTGTTTGTGTGTGTATAAGTGTGGCTATGTGTGTATGAGTGTGTGTGTGTGTACGTGTGTTTGTGTGTGTTTGTGTGTGTATAAGTGTGGCTATGTGTGTATAAGTGTGTGTGTATACGTGTGTTTGTGTGTGTTTGTGTATGTATAAGTGTGGCTATGTGTGTATAAATGTGATAAGAGTGTCTGTGTGTATAAGTGTGGCTATGTGTGTATAAGTGTGGCTATGTGTGTATAAGTGTGATAAGAGTGTCTGTGTGTATAAGTGTGTATGTGTGTATAAGTGTAGCTATGTGTGTATAAGTGTGGCTATGTGTGTATAAGTGTGTGTGTGTATACGTGTGTCTGTGTGTATAAGTGTGGCTATGTGTGTATAAGTGTGGCTATGTGTGTATAAGTGTGATAAGAGTGTCTGTGTGTATAAGTGTGGCTATGTGTGTATAAGTGTGGCTATGTGTGTATAAGTGTGATAAGAGTGTCTGTGTGTATAAGTGTGGCTATGTGTGTATAAGTGTGGCTATGTGTGTATAAGTGTGATAAGAGTGTCTGTGTGTATAAGTGTGTGTCTCTGTCAATATGTATAAATTAAGAATAAGGACGAGTGTCTTAAACTGTGCGGTAATGGCGTCGTAAGTAAGGTGAACAAAGGCGTAGTGAAAAGGGGGGGCGCCCTTTTGAGTGTAAAGGTGAGACGTCGAACCCTAACACCGCGCGGCAGAGGTAAACAGTTTACCTTCGACTTGCCGCCAATCAATGCGTGCCATCGGTGAACACTAAAACAACACCGCCACAAAGACAATTAGCATCGATATCAAAGTTTCATTGAACGGATTCGATTCCCAGACTCGGAATGGTATTGTAAATAGCCTCATTCCCCGTGATTTCATTCCGGTTTGTTTATAAACATATGAAAGCCCAAAGTCACATTATGCGATGTGCAATTATGCGGCTATTACGATAACAAAAAGGAATTTTATCGCCAAAGGGTTTAAACTGCTAAGAAAGTTTAGTGTCTAAATCTAGCCAATTCTATTTGCTATGAATGGATGATTCTACTTCCACGACCTATTTACGTAAAGGCCCACTGGCTAACCGAAAGAAAACAATTTACGTCACAACAAGAAGGCTGACTACTCGCTAGTGCATTTATCTGTCATAACTGAAATTTCGGAATCTTCTTTTTCCGTTCACTACAAGCGAGTTCTTTAATTTTTTCTCCGGGGATCTTATGGGATTGGGATGTTTATCTTTTTAGGCCTACTATATATGTTTTAAAAATCTGGAGTCAAGAGTACCCAACATATTTTAACAGGAGATTTAACATAAAGCAAATGACCCTGGTTTCGATAGTGGTCTGTGTTTACAAATGGATATACTTTTACTTAATTAAATAGCATTTAGAGTTTTCAATTCGATTTCGTTTGAAAAAAAACAAACAACAAAAGTGCAGATAATACTAGAGAGTAAATGGATGGCCTTCAAGCGTAAATTATAATCTAGCAGTTAGGCCTGATGACTATAAAAAAGTCCAGTCCCTAGATTCTATTAAATTAGAGTCCGAAAAATCTCTCATTTAAATCTAATTGTCAGCAATATATTCTAAATATCATACATTTGCATTATAAAAAAATTACTTTTGGAAAACAACTTCTAGAAACACGTAGAATTTTATTGCGCTCATTCTATTATTTTTAAGGGGGCTCGGTGGTGGAAGGTTTGGGTTCGAATCCTGTTGAAGGTTATGATTTTTTTCCTAGCTCGAGTCTGTCCGTGAGTCCCCGAGTCTACCCAGCTCTGATGGGTACCTGACATTAGTTGGGAAAAAGTAAAGGCGGCCAGGCAGAGAACCCAACCCGGATCTCCCGCATGGCAGTAAGATACGTCATCCACTCAGCTATCGAAGACACATGTCCGAAGTGAAATCGCAAAAGTATAATATGAGACAATAAGGTAAGGTGTCTTTAAATTAAATAATATGATTGGTTGAACACACACACAGTCTACTTTATACATATATAGATGTATATAGATATATAGATGTAATATCTTCGTAAGTCAGTCAAGCCACGCCTTTTTCTCAAAAGCACGTGACGTCATATGACCACCACCACGACAACAGCAACAACAACTACAGCAAATGGAGTCACTGTATCGATCGGTACACTTTGTAGTGGTAGTATCCCTGATGGTATGATGGTATGTGCATGTCTGTATTTGGTGAGGCCACCGAGCAAAACATATCTCTCTGTCTCTCTCTCTCTCTCTCTGGCTTTCTCTCTCTCTCTCTCTCTCTCTACGAATAAACAGTTTTTACTGTCTGAATAATTGATGACACCGGCCTTTGATAAACACCTAACACCCATCGCCAAACATGTGTGTGTCTGTGTATTTTTTTCTCTTTTCTGACTGGTGGAACGCGGGTAGGACTGATATGTATGTGCAAAGTGTTGAAGGGGTTTGGGAGGTAAAACAACGGGATGTTATTTTCCACCGCAGGCTAACGGTCTCCCCTGTAAGGTAGATGAATCAGTGCATTTTCCCTTATTACCGTTACACTTAGGATTTGCTTAGACAAGGAAATCGCCATACACATTTTTTTAAAGGGACAATCGGGGTTGTAGCCGAATTTATCTAACGTGGCTAAAAGTTTACGGCTTCCAAAGCTCGATATCCCGGGATACCGCCCTCTTATATCCTGGGATACCAACCTCACATGTTTAAGGATATCGTCCTACTGTTTATGCCATTTCTAAACAAGTATTCGAACATTTTCATAGCAAAAAAAAAAAAAACGTTCCTTGTTAAAATATATTCACTCCATCTTTATTATAGCAGTTGTCAATATGTTATTAATTTACTTCATGTGGTTCGTTTAACCCAACACTTCAATTCCGTTTTCCTCTTCTCGTGAGATTAAGGGGCGGGGGGGGGGGGGCGGTGGCAGCGTGATAAGTGGCATGGCCAATAGGGCCTCACCTTAGCTAGTCCGGCCCTGCTGCAATGGTACGTTTTTGTAAAAGCCGGGCGCGTGGCAAATAGCTACAAGAAACAACAGCAACCACACCAAACGAAAATATAAAAACACAAACATATCACTACAGGCCAGTTCAAAGCCCACGTAAAACAATAATGAAAGAAAAATATGTAAAGGGGCGCTACGGGGGCTCCAGCATTTTCATGCATGGCTCTGCACTTTAATTGTATTTTTTTAAATACTTGTCGGCGCCCCTATGTCGGTGCCCTCATGTTGGCGACTTTTTTTTATGTCAGTGCGCAAAGATGAACGTAAACATGGCGGTGTTGGGCACAGTGGGACTTAGAAACTATAAACTTGAGTATAAAAAGAAGTAGTTTATGATGCAAATGTAAATTAATTCACAAAAAAATGCAGGCACAATTTAAAACAAAAAACATGCATTTACATACGGTTATACGACTGGATTTTGACATTGTCACTATTCGTCATAGAAGCGCCTTCAGGGTCACCGCGTCCCATCAAGAGCGGGTTAACCTTGCATGGGTGTCGTCCCCCTGGCTGCCCCCATAATGGTGACACCTTATACCAAATCTAATGTTTCCACACACACACAAAATTGTTAATGGGAATATAATGTTAGGATTCAATTTTAAAGATAAAATATTCACTGGATTTTGGATAAAATATTTCGTGAACACCATTTTCTAATCCCAGTTGTGTAATGACAATACTATGAAATGACTGGATTTCTCATCTAGCATCACTCCTTGGCTGGGATTTATTGATCCCATGGGATGAGAGGGGGGGGAGGGAGGGGTGTACAAGAAATAAAAAATCTTATCTACAGTTACCTCCCAGATTACAAACAAATTGTCGTCTGCAAGAATGTCTCGCGCGATACGGTTTCTCGTGCCCACTATAGCTAATCACTGCTAACCATTTATAACTGCTGCAAACTGTTTCTTTTCACTCCTACCGTTTCTGATGAAGGCTAACCATTCTTAACCCTTGCTAACCAATGCTAATCATTGCACTTACCCAAGCAAACAAAATTACACCGGCGTATGGATTTGCTATTTCTATAGATTAAAAACAAAAGTACCGTTTCTATATTTATTTTAGTATTGCTTTTGGTTTTAAAGAAGGAAAACAAATTGACGCGGAAGGTGAATTTGCTCCTGCAAATTGATGCGGAAGGTGAATTTGCTCCTGCAAATTGATGCGGAAGGTGAATTTGCTCCTGCAAATTGATGCAGAAGGTGAATTTGCTCTTGCAAATTGATGCGGAAGGTGAATTTGTTCCTGAAACTAGTGATTATCGGTGATACATTGAATTTGTATTTCATAACAGTTTCTATTTCAAACATTCACATATAATGGGCAAAGCTCTTGATACGCGTTCCGAAGGTCCTGGGTTCGAATCCTTGTGAATGTTTGGGGGGGGGGGAGGGGTGTCAACAAGTCTACCCAAAATGAAATGTTTACCTGTCATTAGTTATGGGAAAGAAAGTAATGGAGGCTTGGCATTGTGCTGGCAAAACAATCTTCTAGTGTGCCGCGGCCACGGAAAGTGGTGAACGCTGCTTTACATGCCCCATAAATTAAATTGGTCTTTGTAAAAAAAAAAAAACATTGGTAAAAAGAAAAGTACCCGTCGGACCAAATTGATCTATATGACCGGTGAAGCAGTGTTCACCAGTTTCTATGACCACGCATACTAGGGGATTGTATGGCCAGCACAAACCCCTGAACCTTCGGTACACCGGCTGAACGCGGGGCCGCTCGGCCAACGTGCGCGCGCTTGATTGGCGATCCGAATCCTGGTGCAGGCTAGGATTTTTTACCCGGGTCTTGAGTGTGTCCCTGAGACTAGCCAGCTCTGATGGGTACCTAACACTCGTTGGGGTAAAGTAAAGGCGGCTGGGCATTGTGCTGGCCACACATCCATTGTATGCCGTGACCACAGAAACTGGCCAACGCTGCGTCACCATTATTTGTGTTCTAGTAGTCTCTACGGATGCAAAATACGCATTTCCTTTGCTTCTTCGGAAAAATCCATTTTTAGCACTTTCTGCACCAAAACCCCATTTAAAGCACGCAGGGGTGTAGTGTGTTGTTGTTTTGCACAGTGTTAAAGAGCTACTGTTATCTACAAGTGCACTATAATGTAATTATTGTAAAAACACTAAAGCATTTAATTATTCTTCTTTAAACATTCATCGGGTGGCTTGAGTGTATTATTTCATAGTGAAAAAGACGCTAGACAAAAATAGGATGGAATCGACGCAAGTGTGTGTAGTGGGGGTGCGGGCTATATCAATACCATTTAAATCCTAAAAAGCGAATTCTTTTGATTTTTTACTTTTAAAAACAATTTTTGTTTATTGTTGTTGGTTTTGACATAAGCGAGTTTTTAGTACAGCATATAGTGACAATGCAGAATGTGGAATATTGTAGACAGACCATTGTCTAGATTCCGGGACGTCGCACTAGCCAGGCCATCCCCTGTGTCAAATTTCTCGCACACTCCCCTAATTTTCTAAGCTGATTTCTTTTTTCTGTACAGAAGTTAAGTCCCGAGCTGTCGGTTTTATTAGGAACCTCCGGGGAGAGGAGAGACAAATGTGGTGATTCTTTGGACTTTCTCCTAGTTCTATGCTAGGAGGAATATTGAGTCTACGTGTTTCTGTGTGTGTGTGTGTGTTTGTGCGTGTCTGAGTTTGTTCAAAGTTCGGCCAAAGATAAAATTGCTCCGTGTTAACCGGGGCACGGGCTGTTTTTCCTACTGAGGGGCATTTCCATTTCAACTCCAAGTCTTGCCTCCCAAAGATTGATTGGTCAGTGATTGTATCAAAGGTCAGGAGTTGGGATTCTGATTTTTTTTTTTGTTGAAAACACGAAGTTGGGCTTCACAGTCGTGAAAGATCAATGAAGTTAAATTCAGAATATGACGAATGCTTATCAGAATCACGGTGCATTTCTCTATAATTACCATAATACCTATTTGTTATCGCGTGTTCTATCTTATTCCAGTGACCATCTGCTTCTAGTGGCCACACTCATTAGAACACTACTATGTTACACGGAGATACATTTTCAAAACATAAAAAATTTATTTAAATTTCACACAGTTACAAGTTGTTAAAAAGCTATTAGATTGGTGTTTAATCTACCAAAAAAAATCTACCGCTATAGAGAAATACTATAATAATAAATATCGAACGTGGTTGTCCAGTGATAAAACAAAGGTTTGCTAATCACGTTTTAAACACGTTATTAGAGCGACGTATAATCTACAGTTACATTATAGAAAGAGTACATTACAAATTTCGGACGTGGTGGCCCAGTGATAGGGCATAGGCCTACGTTTGCTAATCCAAAGCTCAAGGGTTCCAATCCAGGTGCTAACCTGACCAGGAGGATCTTATATCCAGCTCTTTCTCAGATGAATGATTTAAACAAATAATGTGAAAGCTTTTGTCTCATTTTCTAAATTCTGTTAGCAGCCACGCACGTTTACAAGCACATTATTGTCCGTTTGTTAAACATCTACGAGTACAGGATTCCAAGCTATAGCATGACTAAAAGACTTTGTTCCCAGCAACTAATAGCACCAATCGCTAACGCTTAACGTATCGCTATATTTGGCACACAGTCATCTCTAATCTACTCGGCCGTGCGAAATCGTGCTCTTGACATAAAAAAACGGGGAGGGAATTTTCTCTATAAAGAATTATGTGAGTTAGTAACTTTTAAAAATGTAAATAACAAGAGCTATCAGCAGATCTATAAAAGCTGATTTCAAGGATAGAATTCCCATGGGCCGTATACGTTGGTTTATGTCAATCAATTATGAACAAACGAGTTGCAAAAAAAGTGTTTGTCACTGCCCGTTCCCTGTGTGTGTGTGTGTGTGTTTATAAAGATACCCACCTCATCAATAAGGCATCGCGTATCCTGCGGGAGTATCCATTATGCGGGTAGATATCTTCCAGGTATTTATAGACTGGCTTTGATAAACAAACGTGGCGCGTGGCCTGATATAAAAATGTCGCCCGGTGCTAATAACACAAGTGTTTGCTTAGGTTACTCCTGTTTCCATACACACATACATTCCTAGCCCAATACTCCGGTTTCCATACACACATACATTCCTAGCCCAATACTCCGGTTTCCATACACACATACATTCCTAGCCCAAGCACAGACTGGTTTCATTTACAATTTTACTCATTCATATACATTTCATTCACTCATATAATCTCCACCTTACGTGCAAACTCACTCGCATACTTTCACTTGCATTAACTCGCTCATGGACTTACGAACGCACTCAAATTTAATCTCGCGTTCATACAAAGACAAAATCTTTCAACCATGCACTATATTGCTCACCCACATACTCGCTCATTCACTAATTCACTCACCTATTTACTATCTCACTTAGTGACACACTCCATCAATCAATTATTTACTGATACTCTCACTAGCTTATTCCCGTACTCAAACACACACTCATTCAATTACTTATTTACTCATATTCTTACTAGCTTACTCACCCACTCACTAGGCCTACCACAATCATACGAACACATGCTCAGTAAACATGCTTATTCCTTAAACTACAAACTCACTGACTCTCAAATTCTCGGAATGGCTAGGAATAGTCTATTGTTTCTCGTACAGGGGAGTTTATGATAAAACTATCATTTTTAATTTTTATTATGAGTTTTGTAATGATTCCATTATTTTCACTCCTCCTAGTAATAGGTCTGTTCCTCGCTCTCCTCCGCTAGTATTTAAGTCTTGTGCAGAGTAGTTTGTACAGAGCTTTGTACAGAGTGGACGCTTGTGTTGGCACTATTTTTTTTTCTAACTGTACATAATCTTCATATTGTATATATTTGAACATATCACCTGAATTAAATTATCAACAACATTTACACTGAAGCTTCCTCGTCAAGTTACTATTTTTGTTTCATTGTTTACAATATTATAATATATTTATTTATTTACAACTACAACGTCAAGGAAATGAACTGTTAGAACGCAAATCCTGAGTTTGTGCCCAGGACAATAAGGAGAGTTCGTGTAATACTGAAATATAAGTAATAATAACCAAAGTCTACCCTAGGACGAACGAGAATTATCAACAACATTTACACGGCTCTGACCAGAACGGGATTGTGGTCGTAACAATATATATATACATATATATATATATATATACCGGTATATATATAATGTTAGCGCACCACACTAACACCAGCAATTGATATCAGCCCTCCAAAGTCTCTCGGTTCCAGACGACCAACGGCTTTAAAAGATGCCATGTCGTCTGTCAGGCAGTGAGCCAAATAAATCTGTCAAAGGGTCTGGCACCGACAATAACACCAGATGTGACAGCAGGGGCCATAAACCTGTGGGAATGAGCGACAACCCCAAAAAGCAAGAAAGAAAAAAATAACCACTTTAAAAAAAACAAACAATAGCGTCCTTCAACTTTTTTGTGATGTTGTTTTTCGTGTTTTTCATTCTTGCTGACATAATAGAAGAAAAACAACGTTTTGGTGTTTGTGTGATACAACCAGTCGCTGTTCGTTTGAAGTAGAAATAAGTTCAACAGTATAAAACCTAAACACGATAAACACAAACACTATAAACTAAAATAATTGACGGTTGTGTAGGAAATTCTACCACGTGCTACTTTGATCAATTATGGAGACCTAAGGCAAAACATGGCACACAAGAGAATGAAAAAAACAACACTGATCTATATTGTCTATATATAGACATGGAGTGCTCAGGCACTTTAATTAAAGCATAAAAAGGAGGCGAAAATGCGGACTCTTATATATAGATAAGTGAACCCCAGTAAGATGGCCGATTTGAGCCGGGAAGACATAAAATTTAAACACTTTCCGGAAATGCGTCAGTGAAATTTGATGAAAATGAACTTTTTTACACTGAACATTTTATGAATATACTCTGGTATTGCTTTTTACTTACTTATTAAATATATTTTTAATTTGGATAGCTCAGTGACATTTACTTACTTAAAAGAAATAATGTCTATATTACGGTATTTATTGAAATTTAAAGTATTTAAAACAAGATCACAAAGTAAATATTTAATTGTATGTATTCCCGGGTCAAATCGGACATCTTACTGGGATACGCTTACCTAAATTTAAAAGAGTCTGCATTTTCTCCGACAATTTTAAGTGATAGAGCATTCCGTGTATATATAGTTCAGGGCTCAGGGGGACAAAACAGCATGCGTTGGCGAGAGCAGAGAGAAACTCTAAAATAATCTCTCGAATGGGCGCATTACTACTCAGGCTGGGCGTCACTTTCAATATCAAAAGGTAAATATCTCCAAGGTGTTTGGCGTGTTCTATATAAAATATAAAAACATACATCATTAATTCATCAGCTTGACGTACTAGCTCAGGGATCGGCAACCTACAACGCGCGTGCTAGACTTGGCGCGCAGAGAGATTTTTAATGGCACGTGGAAGACTCTAAAAAAAGGAATTCCAATTCTCTTCAGCAAGAAATTGAGTGCTAGTGCAGAATTCCTTTAAGGCTGTTGGCACGCTGAATGAGTTAGAAATCCTAATTTGGCACACTTTTATCAAAAGGTTGCCATGGTTCCATCGGGCATATACGAACAAACACTCAGGAGTATGCAAACAATATAAGGGTAACAGAAAAGCAAAGAAATTGCCCACTTGATAAAAATTATTTGTCCGTATTAAATTAATTTATTGAATAATGGTTGTTCTTTAATACATTTTATTACAGTCTGTTCTTCTATACGTATGGGAATGCTGGACAATAGATAATGAAACAAGGAAAAGATTGGAGGCAGTAGAAATGTGGTTTCTAAGAAGGATGATGAGAAAATCATGGACCGAAAATAAAAACAAATGCTTGCTGATGTGTTAACAGCAGACTGTGCCACAAGATCACTCATCAAAACTATAAGGAACAGACAAATGAAATTCTTAGGACACGTATGTAGGAAAAATGGAATAGAAAGACTAGCTTTGTGTGGGAAGATATCTGGTAGGAGAGACAGAGGAAGACGAAGAATAGCATACGCGGAAAGCCTGAACGAATGGGCAACAAACAATAGCTGTAAGCAGCTGTAAGCAACGACTTTCCGAGAGAAATGGAAAGAGTCGTGATCGCCAATGTCTATTCCAGACATCGGAAGGGGGTGAGGATTATGATTACATGGAATAGTTCTATTACATTACATGGAATAGTTCTATTACATGTTTTTTTTTTGTGAAAATGCAACCTAAATAGAAGCCTAGTGATGTTAATGAGTTTATTACATTCATTTAAATTGTTTTGAAAGAATTGTAGGCATTGGATGTACGGCACGACTCGGCACGAGGAAGTAAAAGGTACTCGTAAAATAATGGCTTCATGGGGCAGAGGTGAGACTATACAGTTGAGAACCACTGAGCTATATATTTCATAATGAGTTGTACATTTTAAGACTGCACGTTTTTTTATTTGAAAACGTCGTCGCTCTACAGGTTTTGTTCCCATTTAGAACAACTCTTTGATGGTCTTTGTAATAATTGCCCTGGCATAATTACTAAGTCATAGTTATATAACTAATTGTAGGAAACTAAGTAGCCTATATTTATTAGACATGTGATTCGTGTGATCTTATTTGTATGGAGTTGTAATATTGATGACTACCGCTACAAATTAAATAAAGAATATTGCATATCAGCGAAGTTATAATAAAAAAAAAAAAGCATAACAATACAACATAACAATGCAATAAATTATTACCAGATCCATTGACCAATAATCCTACATATATTCTCTATATCCTATATCATTACACCTTACAGCGCGTGTAGTGTACAATTACCAACCCGTTAATGCCACAGCCCCCCTCCCCCCCCCCCCCCCCCCGGTGTACTTTTAAATCTCGACTTCTCATTCACAATTACCGACTTCATTATCCCAGCTAAGTGGAAGCATCAAAGAATATTTAAAAAAAAACTCATTTATTCTCGCCAACGTCCTCGCCTTTTTGATCTTCAACATTTGACTTGATTAATAAAATGAAACAACAAAACGCGATAAACTCGAGACAATTTCTAATTGATCTATAAAAATTGGCTTCGGGGGCAAAAGTCTGATCATGAAATTGTTCTTTGTTCAGCACATGTAAGGAGAATGTTAAGATTATTTTAAAAGCCGTAGAGAAGAATGCATAGTCTATAGTCTACAGCTTTAAGAATATGTGTCGCGTTGTGAGTACAAAAGAATACATATATGTATATATAAAGATATGTGTGTGTGTTTAACCAATCAAATTGGTTTATTTAAGGACAAGTGACCTTATTGTCTCATATTTAACATTTGTGATTTGACTTAGCACATAAGTCCTCGCTATCTTAGTGGATAACGTATCTGATTGTCATGCGGTCGACTCGGGTTCGAATCTCCAGTTAGTCTATACCTTATTTTTTCTTTAAATAAATTATTTCAATAAATATTACTTTAAAAAAAAAAAGATTATAAATCACGGGCGACACCGGACAATTCAGCTTTCTGTTAAATAAAAAGACTTGCCTATTTTTAACCCGATTACAATATTCATTTTAAATTACTTTCCTAAATTCTTCAGTAAAATTTTTTTTTTTATTATGACATTTATAGCATTTTGTTCATTGTAGTTTATACAATTTTTATCTGTAGCTAATACAGGCCTGTTTTATCACTCCCCGGGCAACGCCAGGGAATTCAGCTTGTAATTAATAATTTTTAGAAATAGTGTCACGTTGTAAGCAAAAGAAGATTATTTGGATTAAAGTTTTATAGACAATGTGTCACGTTGTGGGTATAGAAGATTATTTGGATTATAGTTTTATAGACAATGTGTCACGTTGTGGGTATAGAAGATTATTTGGATTATAGTTTTATAGACAATGTGTCACGTTGTGGGTATAGAAGATTATTTGGATTATAGTTTTATAGACAATGTGTCACGTTGTGGGTATAGAAGATTATTTCCTTGTCACGTACGTTGTAAACGTTTAAAAAGAGAAAAGCTTGGATTAATTAAATGGGAGATACACGAAAGAGAATTAAATCTTTGTGTATAGAGACGAGATGTAGACCTAGTATGGATGACTACCGCTACACTTTATATAAAAATATTGAATATCAGTCAAGTTATAATACAAAAAAACAACAACATAGCTTTGTAATTTAGCAATACAACATAACAATACAATAACTTATTCAGAAAGGCATAGAGATATAAACACTTTTATTATTCTTACCACAAGGACACAATGTTTATCAGGAGTCCTGTAATGCGGATATTCTGCCTTAGCATACAAGAAAAAAACAACATTTTAGAATGATTTATAAGCCCGATGAAATACAAATTACGGATACGCTTAAGATTATTAGAAGGAGTGTCTTTAAGTCTAAATAATTGTCTATATTGAAAAAAAAGTGTTTCTTTATTTTCAGGCAAAGGTCAGTTTCTGTGGCCATGGCATAATAGGGGATTGTGAGGCCAGTACAGTGCCCAGCCGTCTTTCTTTAGTCCCAACCAAAGTCAGGTACCCATCAGAGCTGGGTGGACTGAGGGATACCCTCGAGACCCGGGAACTAATCCTAGTCTTTAGCAGGATTCGAACTCGGGGTACGCCAACCGGACGGGCTGCCCATGATAATATTGTGCGTGAAGTAATTATAACGAGTGTTAAAGACACAAAGAATCTAATAGATAAAATAATTAGTAATGGAAAAAAAATTAAAGTCACACTAAAAAGGCGATTTTAATTAATTGGCCTACATTATTCTTATGGGCTCCACATGTTGATAAAGTCGCTGAAAAAAAAAAATCAAAATCCAAAAAGTTTCATAAAATGCATTTTACAAATGTAACGAAAACATACACAACTAGGGAAACCACCTACCTAAACATTGGCTGTTAGTATATTTATTTGTAGTCTTAGTGTATTTTTTTAACGTTAGTATATTTGTGCTTGAATTCCTAACGATTAATTTGTACTTTACCGCGTGAACATTAGACACCAAACAGTAATGGAACGCGCTGTGTTGTCAAATATAATAGACGAGAATGAAGCTTTATGTGTCTGGTTAATTTGTAAACAAGTTGCTTAGTCAAATGTATTCCCCAATAATTTCCCCTGTGGTCCAGTCCAGGCTTAAGGCTTAATCCCTCTCCTACTGTCCTCTTATGCTGTAGTCTTTAGAGCATTACCTTAATCCGTGGGAATGTCACATTAATTGGTTTTAATAATTGTTTCTACTGAAAAATCCCTGCCATTTCGAAATTGCACAAGAAAATAGCCCAATATAGCGGAAACAAACGAGTATGAGTTAAAACAAATATAAGCCAATGTCGACAAAAAGAAGCCCACAAATATTTGGCTTGTATTAATAAGGCCAGGCTACTTGTACACTGCTATATTGACTAATGCGCACAAGAAAATAGCTCAATATAGCGGAAACAAGCGATACGCGAGTATACGTTAAAACAAATTATATTTAAGCGAATGTCGACGAAAAGAAGCCCACAAACATTTGTCTTGTGTTAATAAGGCCAGGCTGGTCGCACATTGCTACATTGACTAATGCACAATCATAATCAAGCATCAAAGACAATGTCAGGAAATGTAGCGCCCGAGGGAGGGTGTGGGGTGAGGGTGGGACTTCACTGAACTCGCTAAGCTCCTCGACATGCGTGACATGGTTTCGCACTTTGGCGCGTACTACACCCACGCTTTGTGTGTTATTGTTGGGGAGAGGGAGTGGCCCGGGGGGGGGGGGGGGGGATCCTAAAACGTCTATCTGTAAATGTGATTGAATCAAACATAATAAGTGAAAGTTGGATAGAGGGACCTTATGCATTTTATATGTGGGGTGTATTGCTATTTGATACTCGCTTTAACGGGCGACAGTGTAGCAGCGCGTTTGGCTGGCGTACCGAAGGTTCTGGGTTCGAATCCTGGTGCAGGGTGTCCCAGAGTCTACGCAGCTCTGGCGGGTACTTGACCTTAGTTGGGGTCAAGTAAAGACGGCTGGGCATAATGCCTGCCACACAATCACTTAGTATGCCTTAGTCACAGAAATTGGTGAACGCTGCTTCACCGCCCTATGGATCAATTTGGTCCGACGGGATACCTAAATTTTTTATTATTTTTTTTTAATGGGCGTCAGGGCGATGAGAGCGGGGTGGTTGAAAATAAGGGCCTCCCCCTACATGGTTACGAAATAATGATGTAATTACAATAAAATTACGTTTGTTGGCAGACTATACAAATTGAATTATTTTTATTATCTAGAATTCTAGATCTTTAAAAAAAAACAAAAAACAGTTCTTTCATTATTTATTTTTGTGTTATGAATCGAGCTGAAACTTGGGCAGCAGACTTGTCAAGACTAAAAATACATTCTATCAAATTTTCAGCATCATAGTTTTTGGAATAGTCACTAATACCTTCGACCAATTTGCCAATCGAAGAAAAAAAAAATGGCTTCCTCTACAGGAAGAGACGGAAGTAAATAAAATTATTTTCGGATATGTTCGTTTCTACGAAATAAATAGAAAGAAAACGACACAATATAGCTGAAACAAAGCAAGATATCTTTTTATGTTTTTTTGCGGGCCAATGCTAGGAAAAAAAAAGGATGCGCAAAATTTTAGTGTATGATATCACTTATATTTATTTTAATCTATCAAAAAATAAATTAAATATAAACTTAGTTTACAAAGAAAGGGAGTATAATAAAAACTGTGATTTTATGGGTTAGTTTATTAGGTGTCTACTGAGAACGCGGTGGACTAGCGGCAGAGCGTTGAGCTACTGTACCGAAGGTCCCTCGGGTAAAGGCTATGGTTTTATGTTTCCCGGAGTCTGGATGGTGTCCCCGATTACTTCCAGCTCTGGCGTTTACCTGACACGAGTTGGGGCAAAAGTAAAAGGCAGCAGAGCTATGTAATGGCCACACAATCCTCCTAGTACGCTGTAGCCACGGAAACTTCTGAACGCAACTTCATTGGCCAAAATAATCAAATGAATTCTGACAGGGATACTATAGAATATAGAGTGTTTGAAAAAAAAAAGACACAGTAAATCGCATAATTAAAAAAATTGAACTGAAAGAATGAAAAAATAAAAGAGTTTGAATTTGAGCGCTTGTGATTTCATACATCTTCACGTGCTCAGATTTAGCAGCACTTATCTGTTATCTTTGGCCAGCTCTTCAGAGAGTGTCGATTCCAGTGTCAACTGCTTCCTTCCAGCAGAGACCTGTGATATTCAAGGCGTGTCACCCAGCTTCAGTCTTTTGTGGCAATAGACGTTGTTATTTTGAAATGAAAATTTTAAATCGTATATATAATATAGTCTACCAGAGGTAACATGCATACAAATAATAGAGCGACCGTAACGAAACCATACCGAAAGTTGTAACTTGACGTTCGGCTGATACCGAAAGTTTCACTATACCTTCGGCCAAATCCGAAAGATAAAACGAAATTGCCCAATAAAAGATTTTAAAAGACTGCACATTTTTGGTGTACTATTAACATCAAAGTTGAACTCAGTTTTCGGCAGATACCAAAAGCAAACCGAAAGCTAAACTACGCCGAAATATGACGTTTGCGCCGAAACCGAAACCCAAGTTTGGGCCCTAAATATATCCAAATCCTATCATAAAAACAACAACTATGAATGGCCAATATTAAGGTCATAGATCGACATGAACAGTTTGGTAGTGCTGGAACAAATGCCGAGCCTATTGGAGGCCCCGTACGGCCCATGCCAGGCCCCTTACGGCCTATTCCAGACCCCGTACAGCCTATATAATTTTCTCGGCTAATCCAGGCAGACTATTTGATCTCTTTTATAACAAAAAAAAAAAGAACTCGTCTGGACAAAGGAAAAAAAATGGTCAACGTTCTATTCCAAGAATTTAGAGCTCTTGACCTTTTGATGGTTGGCGATTTGACAATTTAGAGCTCTTGACCTTTTGATGGTTGGCGATTGAACGATCAGCAAGAGATGGAGATTGAGCGAGAGAGAGAGAGAAAGAGAGAGAGAGAGAGAGAGATGGAGAGAGATAGAGAGAGCAAGAAAGCCATCGTGATATAACAACGTATTGGCGAGCTGGGATTTCATTGTTGGTTATGTTTCCATAGAAAAACAAGACATTGACCAATACAAGGGAAAAACATGTAGTGTATTGAACTCTGTGTGTAGATGTATGTGTGTGTGTTTGTTTGTGCGTGTCTACTCCACGAGTCCTTTATGTCACAGCAACCGCGTATGGCCATAATGGCATCCACCGACGTCATTGGTCATGTGACATAAACAGATTAAACTCCGATTCGTTACCTAGGCTCCCAGAGCGGCTATTGATAGTCTTGGTGATTTTAAAAACAACACGTGTTGAGAAGGGGTGGGGCTGTGTGTATGAGGGAAGAAAGATAATCTGTGTTCTCAAATTAGAAGTATGGAAACTCTTAAAAGCTTATCTATTGTATTGGGGAGATTTAGATAGACCTTGATTAGATATACCTTGATTTAGATAGACCTTGATTTAGATAGACCTTGATTTAGATAGACTTTGATTTAGATAGACTTTGATTTAGACACACTTTGATTTAGATAGACCTTGATTTAGATAGACCTTGATTTAGATAGACCTTGATTTAGATAGACCTTGATTTAGACTTTGATTTAGATAGACCGTGATTTAGATAGACCTTGATTTAGATAGACCTTGATTTAGATAGACCTTGATTTAGATAGACCTTGATTTAGATAGACTTTGATTTAGATAGACCTTGATTTAGATAGACCTTTTTAGATAGACTTTGATTTAGATAGACTTTGATTTAGATACACTTTGATTTAGATAGACCTTGATTTAGATAGACCTTGATTTAGATAGACCTTGATTTAGATAGACCTTGATTTAGATAGACCTTGATTTAGACTTTGATTTAGATAGACCTTGATTTAGATAGACCTTGATTTAGATAGACCTTGATTTAGATAGACCTTGATTTAGATAGACCTTGATTTCGATAGACTTTGATTTAGATAGACCTTGATTTAGATAGACCTTGATTTAGATAGACCTTGATTTAGATAGACCTTGATTTAGACTTTGATTTAGATAGACCTTGATTTAGATAGACCTTGATTTAGATAGACATTGATTTAGATAGACCTTGATTTAGATAGACCTTGATTTAGATAGACCTTGATTTAGATAGACCTTGATTTAGATAGACCTTGATTTAGATAGACCTTGATTTAGATAGATCTTGAATTATATAGACCTTGATTTAGATAGACTTTGATTTAGATAGACCTTGATTTAGAGAGACTTTGATTTAGATAGACTTCTACGACCCATCAACTAAAGGAAACAGTAACCAATAGTGACACCAATAGTTGAATCTCTAAACCTAGAAACACTTGAGGGAGAAAAATCGTCAAGAATGAAGTAGTAATAATGCCTTGAATTTTATCCTTACTTTGACATTAAAACAAAATTATCTAGACTATTATAAAACTCAGAGATAATCAGGGACAATATCAATTTTTTTTTACTCTGTATTATATAAGAACAAATGCATTAAAAAATTCTCTTTATTTCCCTTTTCCACGCATTGAATGGGTTGAAAAAAACAGACCATGAAAACCAACAAATAAGCATCATGCTCTTATCGAATTGCACGACTAGACTCTAACCACAGCTATCGTGGGATATAATAATCTTCTCTGTAGAAGGGCATATAAGGAAGTATTTAATAATTATAATAGTGGCATAAGAAAAATTGCTTTGTTTTTTTCAGCAAGTAGTGGCTCCAGCTTTTTACATTTGTGGCTGTTAGTGGATTATAAGACTGTAAAACATTCGATATTTTATCCATTTTATTTACACTTCATGTCGTAATAACACATGATTTTATATTTTACATTTCATTATATTGCTTGTGTTTGTACTGCATGGTTTAAAATTATATGACTTAACATTGCATGACTTGTATAAATTTAGATTAAATGACTTTAGGCGTAATCAAATACTTTATATGCATTACTTTATACTGCATGAATTTATATTGCATGTCATTATATAATATGACTTTATATTAAATGCACAAGCTCTGGGTAAACCAAATAATTAATTTAAATAATAAAATCCTTAAAAGTAATAAAAACTAATAAAGTAAACAAGTATAATAATTTGTTATATATTTAGAAAAAAGGGGAAGTTTTTTTTTAAAGACTTTAATGAGACATTATTAGAATTAATGTTCACTTTATTGAAGTTTACAAAGTAAAGGCGGCTGTGCATAGTGCTGGCCACACAATCACCTAGTATGCGGTGATCACAGAAACTGGTGAACGCTCCTTGATCCAACGGGATACTTTACTTACTTTTATTGAAGTTTACATTTAAGCGTTAACGGAACTTTACTTATACCTACCTATGTATTTTCAAGTCCATCCGTCAATCGGTCTGCTGGTTTGACAGTCTGTCTATTGACCTATCATTCACCTCTTCACTAAAGTTTAATCAGTCAATAGAGATTAACCAGTTTAAGTGACATTTCAGTAAAATTCCCATCCCCGAAATATCATTTAACCCCAGCCTGTCGTTTAATCAAAGACTATAATAAGATGGACCAAAGACTGTAATAAGATGGACCAAAAACTATAATAAGATGGACCAAAGACTATAATAAGATGGACCAAAGACTATAATAAGATGGACAAAAGACTATAATAAGATGGACCAAAGACTGTAATAAGATGGACCAAAAACTATAATAAGATGGAGCAAAGACTATAATAAGATGGACCAAAGACTGTAATAAGATGGACCAAAAACTATAATAAGATGGACCAAAGACTATAATAAGATGGACCAAGGACTATTATAAGATGGACCAAAGACTGTAATAAGATGGACAAAAGACTATAATAAGATGGACCAAAGACTGTAATAAGATGGACCAAAAACTATAATAAGATGGAGCAAAGACTATAATAAGATGGACCAAAGACTGTAATAAGATGCACCAAAAACTATAATAAGATGGACCAAAAACTATAATAAGATGGACCAAAGACTATAATAAGATGGACCAAAGACTGTAATAAGATGGACCAAAAACTATAATAAGATGGACCAAAGACTATAATAAGATGGGCCAAAGACTATAATAAGATGGACCAAAGTCTGTAATAAGATGGACAAAGGACTATAATAAGATGGACCAAAGACTTAATAAGATGGACCAAAGAATGTAATAAGATGGACCAAAAACTATAATAAGATGGACCAAAGACTATAATAAGATGGACGAAAGACTATAATAAGATGGACCAAAGACTATAATAAGATGGACCAAAGACTGTAATAAGATGGACCAAAAACTATAATAAGATGGACCAAAGACTATAATAAGATGGACCAAAGACTATAATAAGATGGACCAAAGACTATAATAAGATGGATCGCTTGCTTTGGGATTTTTACTATATGAGGTCAAGAAAACTCCTGTTTGGGAAATTTCAGATCACAAACCGAATTATAAAGATTTCCGCTTTAGTAATTCGCTATGATTTTATCAATGGAAAACTATGGCTATCACAGTTGCTATCACAGTTGCTATCACAGTGGCCAGTTGTTGTCGGAGAATTTAAAGAAATATTAAAGGTAAATTAAAACTTTTAAATAATGTATTTGTAAACGTAAACGTTTATTTTTAAATTTCATCGTTTCATTACTTTTCATGTAGAATTGTAGAAGAATGCCTTTATAGAAACAGCGTCTGTAATATTTTATAATATTAGAACTCAAATTAAGATTAAAATTGAAAGTTGTATAGGCTACAGCGGAAGGTCTTTTCGACAACGCGTCATTGGCTGCACACGGAAAACATTACTCTTGAGTTCTAAAAATAGCGCAATCGGTCCATCTTATTATAGTCTTTGTTTAAATCTTTTTTTTTGTGTGGTACAATTTGCATTTTTTTAAAGACAGAAACTTGTGTTCTAGGATAGGAAGTACCTTTGTACAATATTTTGAAAAGAATCTTCAAATGGCCTCAAAAAAACACGTGCAAATGAAATATGCAACTTAGAATTTAAAAAGTAAAGTACCCGTCGGACCAAAACAATCATAGGGGCAGATGAAGCAGCGTTAACCAGTTTCTGTGGTCACGGCATACTAGGGGATTGTGTGGCCAACCCCCTTTACTTTACCCCAACCTGGTCCTGGTTTTATCCTGCGGCCCAGCAACAACCAGTCAACGCAGCTCCGTTCAACACCTGGAAATTATTTTGGAGAAAGTAAAAACGCAGTCTGCTACTTGTGGTGGCCACACTATCCCTGTGTATTGCTCGACCAGAGAAACTTGTGAACGCCTCGTCACTTCATGGCCTTGGAAACAATGATACCCTTTTTTTTTTAACTCACTTGATTGATACTTTAATTTATTCCCCTTTGGCGAAGTACTATCATAGCCTCCCTTGGTTCGGCAGGACGTACTGAAGAAAACCAGATCCTACAACGTCATGCCCACTGGCCATGTTTGTCATTCCACGATCAGCACATATACTTTTTTACATTTAAATTTTTATCACAGCAGCCAGAGGACTAGATTAATCTACAGATTGACATTTAAGTCTTGGCTTGAACTGCATATCAATTTACATCTTATGTTTATTGTCTGAATAAAATAATTAAAACTAAAAACTAAAGACTACATTGAAAAAGTATGGAACTCAATGGCTCAAATCCCAATATTGATGTAAAAGGACTTGTAATTCTAAGTAGGTCTTGGTCAGATTCACTCGTCAAGGGTGGGTCTATATTCAGATCTATACTAGGTCAATTATTATACACACGATAAAAAGAAGGGGCAAAAGAAAAGAAAAACTATGACGGAAAAGGACAACGATGGCGCGCTATGCTATTAATATGCATGCTGGGAAAGGAAGTGTGCCCAGGGATATCAAAGTCTGATGACGTCATTTACAAGTTTAAAGAAAAGAAGACAAAAATTCAAAGTGGCGGTGTGCGGAGGTCCGTTTCAGAACGTTGAAAGTTCTTTCGAATACCAAATTGCTGTATGAGGACATCTCCATTTCTCTTCAGAATTCTCGAGATGTCCCAGTGCGCTTGCCCACTGATTCAGAATTTGTGTATCGTCGTTAAAAAAAAAGTTGCCGGATTCGTTTTTACGCCATGGAGCACTTCAGAGGTCGTGTGTGTGTGTGTTTGGGTTGATATTTTGATTGCACAAAAACAATTCCAGTAAACTCATCTAGCCGTATAACCTCTTTTTTTAAAAGTAAATACCAATAGCGAGAGAAAAGTTACGGACAGTTACTCTAAAATTGTATATATGAAAGTTATATCCGTGAACATCATGATGTATGCTGCTGAATTTTGTTGAATGACATATAACTAACTACTCAACGTAGTCTATTTCCCATTATGGACATTTCTCTTATAGACTATAATGAAAAAGTACCAACGAATTATGTCCTCAATACAATGACGTATCCTGACAATTTTTTGAAGGTCTTATTAAAAAATGCTTAGCATACAACTGTGAGAGAAATAGAGAGAAAAAGAGAGAAATATATAAATAGAGAGAGATAATAGATAAAGTGACGGACAGAGAACTAAAGAGGGAGAAGGAATGAGAAAGAGAATGTATTATTAAAAAAAAGATATCTACACATCCCTCCAAATTTTTCCATTTCAAAAATAAATATTATAAACAAATTATTGAGACTTGACATTATGAGAGAATGAGAGAAGGGGGGAGGAGGGGGCGAGACAAATAGCACATATATTAAATGATAATTTATGTATATATATATATATTAAGTAGGCTACGTAGAACAAAGAGTGGAGGAGGGAGGGAAAGAGTTAAGTTTGCCTGATATATTATGTAACAATCTACCTCACCTAATTATTGAAAGTACACAAATCCTAGATCAACACTCCACGCTATATCGCCATCTTGAAATCTCGTACTTTAATACACACACTAGTACATAATATGTACGATTGCCACTTCTTCCATTTTTTTTATTCTTCTTCTGTTATTCTCGTGGTTCCCTCCCTTAGAAATGTCTCTTAGCCACCCCCTTTTTCTCCCCTGTCAGTGCAGTGCGCGAGCGTCCGCCTGCGTGAGTTCCAGCCCCTGTCACCCTACCACCACCCCACCCTCCGGCTGACTTTACTCTCTCGCGATCCGCGGATGATCTATCGCGCGCGCACGTGAGATGGGTATCGTAAGAGTTGGGGTGGTCGGGGCGTGTTGGGCTTGGTCGGGGTAAGGTGGGGTGAGAGTATGGATGAAAATCTACCACTTGTAATAGGGTGTGGGGAGGGTTGGATTTGGTGGGGTGCAAGGGGGTTGGGGAAATAACTTCTAGTAACGCTGTGGTGGTCACTTGTCTGAATGGGCACTGACCACCCCACCCCTCACCTCCACCCGGCATTAATTTAATTTTTTCCAATTCTGAGTGCCGAGGCAGCGAGACGTTAAGTCAATGATATGTGGAGGGCAGATTTAGAGGTAGAAAGACGCGTAGAGGGAGAATGAGAGAAAGCAGGGGGGAGGAAATGAAAAAGAAAGAGAGACAGAGAAAGATGGAGGACGCGCGACAGATAGAGGTAGAAGAGGGGGTGGCAGGAGAGGCAAGGGATGAGAGAGATTTTGACAGAGATTGGTAGAGAGAGAAACATAGTGAGGGAGAGAAGGGAGAAGGGAGATAAGGAGTAAGGAGGTAAAGAAGAAAGAATGAGAATCGGGGGGAGGGGGGCAAAGAAATGTAAAGGGTGTTTACAGAGGAAGGCATAGATAGGGGAAGGGAGGGAGTGTGGAAGAGAGGGAGAGGGGAAGGGAAGGCAGAAGAGTATAGAGAGAGAGAGAGAGGGGGGAAGCAAGAGCGATAGACTGTCAAAGAGAGGGACGGAGGGACAAATGAATCAGAAGGAGGGACAGGGGAATGTGTGTGTGTGGGGGGGGGGGGAATGTGCCATGGGAGAGACAGGGAGGTAGATTTAGGGACAGAATGTGAAGAAAAGGGGGGAGGTGGAATGAAAGAGGAAGTACTCAAGAGCTGTGTCATAAATGTATACAACACTTAAGGAATAGAAGTGTAAGTAATGTCTAAGAGCATAAAAAAACGCGAGTCGCTTCCCTTGAGCCATCGATGTATTTCTCATCTTTATGGAGATTTGTACCTTACTAGCTGTTTGTATATAAATAGGAATTTTTAGCTGTTTGTATATAAATAGGAATTTTTAGCTGTTTGTATATAAATATGAATTTTTAGCTGTTTGTATATAAATATGAATTTTTAGCTGTTTGTATATAAATACGAATTTTTAGCTGTTTGTATATAAATAGGAATTTTTAGCTGTTTGTATATAAATATGAATTTTTAGCTGTTTGTATATAAATATGAATTTTTAGCTGTTTGTATATAAATATGAATTTTTAGCTGTTTGTATATAAATATGAATTTTTAGCTGTTTGTATATAAATATGAATTTTTAGCTTTTTGTATATAAATATGAATTTTTAGCTGTTTGTATATAAATATGAATTTTTAGCTGTTTGTATATAAATATTAATTTTTAGCTGTTTGTATATAAATATCAGTTTTTAGCTGTTTGTATATAAATATTAATTTTTAGCTGTTTGTATATAAATATGAGTTTTTAGCTTTGTTAATCTGGAACCAATACAAAAGGAATAATAGTTGTCCAAATGTAACCTGTAGGCGTGAACTGCAAGTACTCGAAGGGAGAGTGGGCATCTGTGGAAACTGGATCACGTAATACAATGGGATTGTGTGGTCAATGGCTACGCTAGAAAAGTTTTAAACTTGAAGCGTTGGTGAGGCGATCGTTAGAAGTGGACGAATGACGTCGCTCCATAAAAGAGCCTTTCAGATACTGACAGACAAATAAAAACTAACTTAAAGATTAAAAGACAAACAGAATTACAGATTGGTAGACAGATATTTAGTTAGTTATTTAGTTAGGTAGATAGATAGATAGATAGACAGGTAGATAGATAGATAGATTGACAGATATATATATAAATAGATAGATAGTTATATAGATAGACAGATAGATAGATAGATAGATAGATAGACAGATAGAAAGACGGACAGATAGATAGATAGAGAGATAGATAGGTAGACAGATATATAGATAGATAGATAGATTGACAGATAGATATATAAATAGATAGATAGTTGTATAGATAGACAGATAGATAGATAGATAGACAGATAGAAAGACGGACAGATAGATAGATCGAGAGATAGATAGGTAGACAGATAGATAGATAGATAGATTGACAGATAGATATATAAATAGATAGATAGTTGTATAGATAGACAGATAGATAGATAGATAGACAGATAGAAAGACGGACAGATAGATAGATCGAGAGATAGATAGGTAGACAGATAGATAGATAGATAGATTGACAGATAGATATATAAATAGATAGATAGTTGTATAGATAGACAGATAGATAGATAGACAGATAGACAGACAGACAGATAGATAGATAGATAGATAGTTAGATAGATAGATAGATAGATAGATAGATAGATAGATAGATAGATAGATAGATAGATAGATAGACAGATAGAAAGACGGACAGATAGATAGATCGAGAGATAGATAGGTAGGCAGATAGATAGATAGATAGATAGACAGATATATATATATATAAATAGATAGATAGACAGACAGACAGACAGACATATAGATAGATAGATAGATAGATAGATAGATAGATAGATAAATAGATAGATAGATAGATAGATAGATTGATAGATTGATAGATAGATACATAAATAGATAGATACATAAATAGATAGATACATAAATAGATAGATAGACAGATTTAATCTACATAACTATCGACAATTAACGTCTAGATTTTGTCACCGTCAATCCGCCACAACATAATATTTTCTGCACCCTGTTCTATTGTGTGCGTACGCTCGGCACATGCTACAGGAAACACTTCTCGTGAAGACAACTATATTTAATTGTTTTTAATAACAGTCCATTATCATGAAGCTTCGTAAGGTGCAAAGTGGGGCTTTGTGGGTTTGAGAGTAGAAATAAATGAAATTCAATCTAAATCTTAAGTTAAACATAGAAAAGAATTATTTTTTTTTGGATGGCTAAAATGGCAATTAATAATTTCTTAACATTTCTTAAATTTAATATTCAACGGATTTATAGCCAAACAACAAAAAGAACATTAAACTTTATTACCACACTATTATCCTGTGCCGTAGCGTAAACTGACTATTTAATGTGTAACTTGATTATAGTTTAACTTTAGACATTTCAAAAGTTAAAAAATAAAACTTTACTACTCGATAATACACTAGAATAGAACGTGAATATACATAATATTATATAGCTCAGTGAGTGGATGATGGACCAGGGGACTTAACCGTGTAAAATAAAGAAGCTTTATTGTATATGATGCATTACATCCCTTGGAAAAAAAATATTCAAGGTCAACTTCAATCCTAAGTTACTATTCTTTGTTGTAGATTTTTAGTTTGTAGGTACAAAGCTAGATTTTCTGAATTAGATGGGGAATCTGATTTGAAATGTCATGTTTTAAGAGTGTAATTGTTTTATACAGATTTTTTTTTATGAATGTGAGTATTGCTATAGTCTTACATAGGTCTGACCAAAAGGACTTGTCACTGTAAAAAAAGTAAAGTACCCGTCGCACCAAATTGATCGATAAGGCCGGTGAAGCAGCGTTCACAATTCATTTTCTGTGGCCATGGCATACTAGGGGATTTTGTGGCCAGCACAATGCTCAGCCGCCTTTACTTTAACACAACTAAAGTCAGGTACCCATCAGAGCTGGGTAGACTCAGGGACACCCTCCAGACGCGATAGCAAATCCTTGCCTTCACCAATTGTCAGTGTAGGGGGTGGGTGTCAGTATTCTTTCGCGTCATGTGAATTGAAAACCATTAGTAGACTTTGGTAACCCAGACTTTATACAGTGCCAAGATGCAGCTTTTATTTTCTTCTATTTTTCTAAAAATGTATTGGATTGTAGGTCTACATGTTTGTGGATGTTTTTTTCACGTATTTATTAAATTATTGAACTCAGGGCAGCCTCGTGATATGTAGATAACCGTAGAATTACCAATCTTTCACACTCGTATCACCTTCTTCTTCTTCGTTCTCAAATGTAATGATAGGGAGGATCCAGACAACAAGTCCAATAGTTGTAATGAATTGCGCCGTGGCTGTCAGTTGCTCTAGTCCACCATACAGTTTGTCATATAATAACACTAGAATAATACCCCGACGGTAGTGTAAGGTTAACGTGTTTAATAAATAAATAAAATAACTTAACTCAGCCAACAACATGATATCAAGAATCTAGTTGACAATCTATCGTTCTCCTAACACGTCCCATCTATCCTCATGGTCTTAGGTCGTCTAACGTTTTATCAAGATCTGACCAAAGCCGTATCTAAAATCTAACTAAACATGCCACACTTTATTGCGTCGTACGTCACTGGCTTTACTTTCGTGTTTGAGATTAATTATTATTGATATTATGCCTGCATTATCTGTTTTATGTCTCAATACTATAATTAATTGTGTTTACTTTTTCCCAGAAACCTGAGGGTGTCCCTGAGTCCACCCAGCCCTGAGGGGTGCCCAACATTAGTTGGGGTAAAGTATAGGCGGCTGGGCATAGTGCTGGCCACACATCTCCTAGTATGCCGTGATCAAAGAAACTGGTGAACGCTGCTTCACCAGCCCTATGATCAGTTTGGTCAGAAGGGTACTTTACTTACTACAATTAACCGTTTTAAACTCTCACAACTGTACAAGCACTGGTGGTAATAGACCTACCAAGATTATCATAAATGTAATTTTTCTTTTAAATGTTGCATGTATCGGAATATTTCCCTTGTTGAAATAACTGCACTTCAATTATGACTTGTCATTTTCTATGATCGGAATACAGATGCATATTTAATTTAACAATTAAGACCTCAACTCCCTCTAAATTATCGCAACATCAAGTACAGTGTAATTTAATGTTCTTTGATCATTTCGATATTTTTAGCCACACTAGAAGACCTTTGTTTTTTTAAACATAGTAGTGAATTAGTTTTCTATTTTTAAAAAAAACAAACAAACAACAATATTAGCTCAATCATAATTATTGAAAACGAAAAACGAAAAAAAAAAGCACAGTAATAATAACTCAATAAAAAGTGAACCATCTGTCAAACACCAATGACATGTTCAATTATCTTCAAAATCATTTTAAGTGGGGGGAAAAAAAGGGGGGGGGGGGTAGTTAGGAAAAGATTATTCTTTTGTGACAGGGGAGACAACAACAAAAGGTCTAACACGAAATACTCATTGTTCCCCCTTGCTTGATTGTTATGTCGTGTTGCCTTATTTTCTCTCCCCTCTCTATGAGACAGCCTCATCTGTGACAGTGACGTCCCCTTGCATAGCTCACGGACATATAGCCTTTGTTTCAGCTAACTTTTACCTTACATTTGCCTGTTGCCTGTTTCTCAGTCCAGGTATGTTGTGCGTTGTTTTTTTTTTGTTATGTTTTTTTTTCGTTTTTGGCCTAGACTTTCGATTAAAGCGTATACATTAGACATGTGCACTATAATTCACTTTTGAGTTTTTCCTGCTAATGTCAGAGCTACCTTCTTGGACTTTTCAAAATTCGTAATAACACGAAAAATAAAACGTCTTTTTTGTACCAAACATTCGTTCTTCACACATTTTTATTCGAATAGCACTGTTATAATAGATCTACGTGACTTTCTGCTACCATATATTTTTAAGCATTACGTCAATATTAATTAAGTCATAGGTCTACTCCACAAATGATGTAAGCCTACAGAAATATAGGCTATAGGCCTTCTATTAATATTGTATCCATTTTAAAAACTGTAACCTTTACATCATTTTTACCAAACGTGTTATTAGTGTTATTAATTATGCTCATTTTGGTATAAATTATTTTGGAACATTAAAAAAACACTTTTTAAATTAGGATTAGCCTATCGATTTGGCAAATCTATACGTTAGTGTGTGTCTTCCTTATTTTATCTTTAACCTTTAACCAATTATCCAAACTATAATATTGTGCTTCATTAAAAGTGTCATATTGAGATTTAGTATTGGTGATGATGGTGCACGTTTGTCTGTAGCAAATGGCAAATTTTACTTTGAGATTCCGATTTTAATTTCAATTTAAGATTTTGCACAGCTGCATGCACGAAATAGGAAATTATTGTCCTCACTCTTTTGTGCCCTCTCTTTATCTTATATATCCCGGACGCTCTTTCTGTAAAGAAGATTATTGCGTCCTACGCTCAACCGTGGTCCGAGTCTACTCTTGCATTTTATTCATGTTTTAAATGATGTTAAGGTACTAGTTTTCCTGGTTTGTTCAGGCAACCCATTTCCATTCCCTTATGCAACTCGGGAAGAAAGAGTAGGCCTACTCATACGCATTTTTTCTTGCATAAAAGATAAGGAAATTGTTTTTTCCTTTATGTTTCTCTGAGCATTGTTATTGTGTTGTATTTCTAAATTATAATTGAATGCCTTACGTATTATCAACCAAGAAAACTACTCAATCGACAAAACATTATCACATTTTCCAACTTTAAACAAGTGTATTTAATAGGCCCTAATAGGCCTTTAATGCGTGATTTTGGGCGTTTGTTTTTTCCAGTTTTGATGTATCTGTTCTTTGATATAATTATAGTTTACATCATAGTCATTGAGCAGAAAAATATGTTTTTCGTCTTTTGCTGTCAATATTTTGCCAGAAGGTCAAAGAGAAAAAGGGGGCTAACCGTTGTTGTCTTTGTTTTGATGAGTTATTGATGTGCTGCTGACGATCCCTTCCAGGTCCTACATATGTTAGGCGTTATAGCGTTGTCTTTATTGAGTTTTTACTTTGTCCGGAATTCGCGCCTTTGTCGCATTTTAATATACATGTTGATTGTGTGTAGAAATAATGATATTGTGGCATGGAATCATGCCGCTATAAATTATTTGTAAGATTGTAAGTATCCCGTCAGACCAAATTGATCCATAGGGCCGGGGTAGCAGCGTTCATCGGCTTCTGTGGTCACGGAATACTAGAGGATTGTGTGGCCAGCACACTGCCCAGCAGCCTTTGCTATCCCCCATCAGAGCTGAGTAGACACAGGGACACCCTCCAGACTCGGGAACAAATCCTAGCCCTCAATAGGAACTAGGATTCGAACCCAAGACCTTCGGTACGCCAACCGAACGCTCTACCCGGCCCGTCCACTGTGCGCCTATTTGTAAGATTGCAGTTGACCAATTTGTCCAGGACTGTCATTCTATTATCTTTAACTAATTGTGTAGTTTGAAGAGTAGACCGTGACCCTATTTGTAAGATTGCAGTTGAACAATTTGTCCAGGACTGTCATTCTATTATCTTTAACTAATTGTGTAGTTTGAAGTGTAGCCGGAGGGGGTGGGGAGGATGAAAGAGTGACAAGATAATTAACAGATAAACAATATTATAAATAAATACAGACGTTGGTTCTGTTGTAAAGGAATTCTAGAAATGAATTGTTACTACCACATTGACTTAATGAGTATATAGTCAGTGTAACAGTGGAGAGAAAACTACCACATTGACTGATTGAGAATATAGTCAGTGTAACAGTGGGGAGAAAACGCATGCTTAGATAGTTACATATTTTTAGAGACAGTTTGTAATATGCCTATAATACATACCTCTCTTTAAAATCATATGTGTAACAGGCCTATTTCTCTCAACATATAATTATATGCGCATTGAAAATATCTTTATAAAAAATCATATTATGTGTAATAGAAATTATTTCAACACAAATGTGATGAGTATTGGACGTTCTACAAACTTATATGTATATCAGGGGCACAATGGTCTAACGGCAGCGCGCGTATCAGTCGCACCGAAAGTTCGAACCCCCGGTGAAAGCAATTCTTTTCTCCTGGCTTCTGGCTTCTGGGGGATGTCCCTGGGCCTACCCAGTTCTGGTGGTGACCTGATATAGTTAGGGCAAAGTAGAGCATATTGATCATTTTGTTGGCCACACAATCACCTAGTATACCGTGGCCAAAGAAACATATGAACTCTTCAATACTTGCCCCATGCATCATATTGAATTCCGACGGGATACTACACTTTATTATATTCATACTAGAAATAACTTTTAATAAAATTATAATGCCCATTGCCCAAAAATATTGAAAAAATGTTATCGGGTCAGTGCTGATTTGAATAGTTTGACTTTTATCACCTGATGTGATCTGTTACGCCTACAGTGATGTAATATGTAATCTACTAATCTATAATCACACCCCCTTGCTACGCTTGAATGGGTTCAGGCTTGCCTTGAGGAACTAGGGTGCGATAATTTCATTGGTGGGGGAGGGGGGGGGTGTCAATATCTTAACCTAGAATTAGGCCCCCTGGTACTGTCGGATACACGCATTGGCTTAACTTTTAGATTCTATATAAGTGGCAAATAAGTACTTAAATTATAGAGTAGAGACTCAGTATAGAGCCTTTGACTTTGGGAGCAAGGGGTGTGGTGAAGATGGGGGCTGAGGGGCGGATAATTTGAAGTGACTCGATGGGAAGGTGTTAAAGAGATTTTCTTTTACAGTAAATCGCAGGTAATTGTATTGTTCGATCTCTCTGATTTTTTTGTTGTTGAAGCCTTCAAAGAATTAAGTTAATTTAACAAAACAAAAATATTTTGGATTTTATATAGGCCCTATACGGTGCATGGTGGCCGCGTTCGGTTTGCGTACCGAAGGTCCTGGGTTCAAATCCTGGTGAAGGCCAGGATTTTTTTCCCGGGACTCGAGGGTGTCGCTGAGTCTACCCAGCTCTGATGAGTACCTGACATTAGTTGGGGTAAAGTAACGGCGGCTTGGCATTGTGCTGGCCACACATCCACTAGTATGTCGTGGCCACAGAAAACTGGCGAACGCTGCTTCACCGGCCCAATGGATCAATTTGGACTAAACCTGGGCTAAAATAAAACGGTGTACACTTAAAGAAGTAGGCGTGGTATGAAATATTATACTTGGGTGTGTACAATATATTAAAGTAACGCAATATTCTCTCTATGTGAAGTGTGAAGGTGTAGGCCATAGGTTCTCAACGGGGGCGATTGGGGGCGGTGAAGGGCAAGTGGGCGGTACAAACGTACCTGATATATTTTAACACCTCGGCTATTTGAATCGATTAGTTTTTGGATGATGAAATGTGATGTAAACGCAAGTGCTGCTAAAAATGTGATATCCCCCAATAGTATGCCTACATATTATTATATTAATAAGAAATAGGAATCGCAGTGACTTTTCGATGAAGTAGGGATCTATATATGGCAAATACATTGTGCGGCTGGCTGGTCCTGTGATTGGTTCACCGTCCTGCCAACCCTGCTGACCGATCACTGTCGCCCTATCATCTGCAAATATTAATGATATTTTGATCTCAGTTTAACCGAGATGTCCTAATGTGTTTTACATTGTAGGCTAATTACTCTAATATCAATTTTGAAAAGCGGTCTAGATAAGTAGTAATCATACAAACTGGGTAGTTATGGTAATGCTTGAAAGTATACATATACATTCTTTAGTAACATAATATTTATATAATTTTCAAATACTTTTTTACAGTTTGATCATTTCAAAGTTATAAATTGTAAGCCATTTATTTTGTATAAAAGAAAACAACAAAAAAAACTGAAATATTAGCTCAAATAAAACGGGCTAATTATCTCCCTTTAACTAAAAAAATGTTTCCACATTTGATTCAATAGTCATGCCGAACAAGTTCTGTTTTGTAATATAACAAATATTAGTGATTATTAGATCTAAGGCTTTTGCAACCAAAATTGAAACTAAAATTGACAAATTGCTAGCAACACACCAGGCAAACGATTCACATTAATATTGATTTATTGAAACCTTTTGTTAAGGCAACTTTTTTTTATCTATTAATTCTTACAATATGTTTCCTTTTCAGTTTTTTTAAAGATAATATTAATCACACAAAAAGTCTAGTCCGCCTAAAAAAATGCGGAAACTATAGTCCAGATGGGCGGAAGAAAGGGGGGAGTGGTGGGAGCTAAAATAAAGTTGGGGGGGGGGGGGCGGTGAGCGGAAAAAAATTGTAAAAGGGGGCGGTGAGCCAAAAAAGGTTGAGAACCTATGGTGTAGGCCTACACTCGGGCATACAAGTGTACGTACACTTAAATAAGATGCAAGATTCACTACTGGCGAATATTCACAGCTGACAAGGAGTAACACCAATGGTTAAGCCATTAAAACATTTGAGGCGAGAAGGGCAAAGAGTAAAGTATTAATAATACATGAAAACTGTAAATTCTAACTTAGAAATAAAACACAAAAACAATCTAATACAATACTCTGATAAAACAGAATTATTCCTTTCGGAAACATTTTTATATCGTGTTATTAAGACATGTGTCACACCCCAACACTTGGAAAAACATGTTTGAAGATGTTTAAGATGAATACGAGTCTAAAACTACTTTTAAAAGACTAATTCAATCCTAGAGAGAAAAGGTTGTCCTATAACAGCGATGGCGAACCTATGGCACGCGTGCCACACCTGGCACGCAGAGCTTTTTCTGTGGGCACGCGAGCATTTACCAAAAATGGAGCAGCTAAGTTATGGTATTTGGTTTGACTTGCTGTGTTGGCACGTTGAAAGAAATAAGTTGGTCTTGTATTGTACTTTGGGCACGCGGCCTCAAAAAGGTTCGCCATCACTGTCCTATAACAACATATATATTTTTGCGGCCACACAATCCCATAATATGCCGTGGCCTACATAAACAGGCGAACTGGCCATATGGATCGAGTCTGTCCAACGTGAATTCATTACTTTTTTACTTTACACTTGGAACAATAACAAAATAGTGAGGATACCCTCCAGACCCTGGACAGATTCCTAAATTTCAGTAGGATTTGAACCCAGGACATTCGTTTTGCCAGTCGAAATAACCTGTCATCTATGGTATGACGGCAACCTTTGGTTTATTTGAAAAGAAGTGTAAAAGAAACACACACACACACACACACACACACACACACAAACAACAACTTGTAACATTTAAAGCTTCTGGTGAGTATTATTTTACATTAGACCATTTAAATCCATACATTAAATGTAGATTACATAATATTAGCTGATATTTGCTTGTTGTTCCTCTTTAATATTGGTAATACCACCACAAGTCCTAGGCGACTTTCGTCATGTGTAGTTGGGGAGTTGAGTCCAGGGGCGAAGTCATCACAGGAGGAAAAGAGGAGATGGGAGACTAATGAAATATTTACGAGAAAAACAAATTAGTTTCATAACATATTACTATTACAAATAATTTGGTAAACTTGTATCACGCAACAGCATCCCCTCCCACCCCCACCCCCCGCCCCCTGCAACCTCCCGTGGAAATAAAGAAATAGAAAATCTTACATTCGCTTATGGCTCCTAGTTAGTTGTGTGTCGGCAATAGTCGCCCATACATAGGCTAGGCCATGACGCCATGTATATATAGAGATAGTAGAAAAATGAACATGATTTGTCAACGTCAGCATTTAGCTGACAGATTTTTGCTTCTCCTGGAGTTAGTTTCGTTTTTTTTTTTTATTTTTAATTTATATTCTTGTCTCAGGGAAAATGGGGTTGGGAGGGGAGAGGGGGAGGGGCTTAATTTAGAACAATGGCGACTTGTTAAAAATGTTGGCCTGGTTTTTAGGGTCTGTCTTCTGGTGGCCTCATTTTGATAGTTGCGGTTGATACCTGTCACACCTGTGTGAAAATAAACTTAGTTGTGAAATTGAATCTATGAAGGGTTTATTCTTTTTGAAGACATTAATTAGATGCAATACAGTCGGGGTCAGCAGAATAATTACGAACATAGTTTGTATAAACTGACACATCCTATCTAACGCTCTCTTTCTCTCTCTCTCTCTCTCTCTCTCTCTCTCTCTCTCTTTCACTTTCTCTTTCTTTCTCTCTTTCACTTTCTCTCTCTCTCTCTCTCTTTCACTTTCTCTCTCTCTCTCTTTCACTTTCTCTCTCTCTCTCTCTCTCTCTCTCTCTCTCTCTCTCTCTCTCTCTCTTAGAAGCTCACTCTCTCACACTCTTTCTCTAACTTTCTTGTATCCCCTCTTTAACTCAGTCACTTTAGAACTCACTCTTTCACGCCCTCACTTTATCTTATGTATCACAGACGCTCCGTCTATAAAGAAGAGTATTGCGTCCTACGCACATCCGTGGTCTGTGTCTAGTATTGCACTTTTATTAGTGTTTTAAATATGCCTAACGTTCAGTTACTTGCTTTCCTGGTTTGTTCAGGCAACCCATTCCATGCCCAGGTGCCACTTGAGAAGAAAGAGTAGGCTACTCATATGCATTTATTCTCGCATAAGGGATAAGGAAAGTGGTTTTGTCCTAATGTTTATCTGAGCATTGTAACGTGCTGTCATTGTGTTGAATTTCTAAATTAAAATTAAATGCCTTGTATAGACTTTTATTACTACTTTACACGTTTCTCTTGTGCCCTCTAGTGTTTCTAGGTTTAGTAATATAGGCTTACTATTGGTGTTACTTTTGTCAGTTGTAAATATTCTCTAGTAATGAACCTTGCAGCTATTTTCTTAATTTGTTCTAATTGTATGTTTTCTTTAGTTGATGGGCCCCATACAGAAGATGCATATTCTTAGTATATGTCTAAGTTCTAAATAATCTCGCTTTCTTATACATAAAAAAGACACATAAACATAGATTCAAACCCATACCCAAACAAACACACGCACACAAACACACCTCATCAAGTTTTGAAGAACTTAAACCTTAAATACAGACGCTTGTGGCTTGTGGCTTATTGCATATTATGCAACTACCACAAAGACTCCTTAAGCCACCATCATCCAAACCTGCTAGACAACATATTTAAAAAAAAAAAAACAAAGCACGTAGAAATATATATTTAAATTTTGTTGAATTTAATTTACTGACGGATTAGTAGAGACAGATGGTTCGAAAAAAAAATATAATGGAGAGACGTCACTATGTATGTGTGTATGTAGCAGTTGGCTATTTAGAACACCAGAAGCATATATATATAGTTCCTTCTAGATAGAACATTATTACGTCAACTAAGCCAAAAACTCGTCGAATGCAGTCTTGTTTACAGTCTGGTGAACGAACTTTATATATATATATAAGGAGAGAGAGAGGCAGCGAGAGAGAGAGAGGGAGAGGGAGGCAGAGAGAGAGAGAGAAGGAGAGGGAGGCAGAGAGAGAGAGGCAGAGAGAGAGGGCAGAGAGAGAGGCAGAGAGAGAGGCAGAGAGAGAGAGGCAGAGAGAGAGGGGCAGAGAGAGAGAGAGGCAGAGAGAGAGGGGCAGAGAGAGAGAGGCAGAGAGAGAGAGAGAGGCAGAGAGAGAGAGGCAGAGAGAGAGAGAGAGAGGCAGAGAGAGAGAGGCAGAGAGAGAGAGGCAGAGAGAGAGAGGCAGAGAGAGAGAGGCAGAGAAAGAGAGAGATAAAGAGAGGAATGGGGGGAGGGAAAAATAGAGAGACAATGAAATTGAATGATCTGATAATGTGTCTCCGTCCAATTGGAGATAATTGACACATTTTTTTGTCAGATTTAGCCCTCTCTTCCTCGTGGCCTTTATAGCTTTTAAAGGAAATGTACCATTTACTTTCTCAGCCCCTAGCCCCATCCACCACCCAGCTACCACCCAGCTACCACCAGCACCAAATCAGTGTGTGGGTTTTCTTTTTCAGGCGATAGCTTCAGTTATATTTGTGTCCGCTGGATAGTGCTACTGGTTATTTTTTCTCTTCTTAGTGAGCTCCAGGCTTTTATAGTTTTACTTTTACTATTCAACCATTCACAATTCACGCGCGCACACTCAAACACACTTGCTAACTTTAAAAAAAAAATTATGTTTTGTATTAGTTCATGTATTTTTTTAATACCTACAGAAACAACTTTCGGAAAAAAAATGCACGCATATTTGAAAACAAGCAATTATTATAACTATATTGTTGTGTTATACTATATAATCCATATTTCTTTTTGTGTGTGTACTGCTATATATTAAAACAATAGGGAGTTAATTAATGCACGGTAAATTTCCATGACAAAAAGTAGGCCTATAGCCTATACCTCTTATAACCTCCTAGCGAATGTTACACCGGTACTCATTTAATCTCTTCCAAACGCTAAAGCCCATCTAGACGATAAAGGTAGATTTCACAAAACGTGCCTGCGTGCCTAAAAGGCCCACTAGCCAATTAATTAGGCATCAGTCGCTATCGGGAGAGGAAGGGGGGGGGGGAGCTAGGTCTACTGACTGCGTCTCAATAACTCCGCCCCCCTCTGTGTGATTCGAGTATCTTCATGGCTCTGTCAAAACATTAAAAGACCATAATGTGTGCAGTCATAAATACAATGAAAACGATTTAGGCAGTTTCTTTTTCAAATCATAATTTGTCAACACATGCAAATACATAAAATACACTCTTTTAAACATCTTTATGCAAGTAAACTACTCTACGGACCAAATTGATCATTAGGGCCGATAAAGCAGCATTCGCTAGTTTCTGTGGCCACGGCATACTAGGGGATTGTGTGGCAGCAGCCTTTACTTTACATCAACTAAAGTCAGGTACCCATCAGAGCTGGGCAGACTCAGGGACACCCTACAGACCCGAGCACAAATTATCCTAACCTTCACCAATCGAAGCCAGGACCTTAGATTCGCCAGCGGAACGCGCTGCCGCTGGGCCACCTTGCCGCATCAAGACTATCCTGAACATTGTCATACGATAACATTTATATATATAGGCCTATATATTTCCATTAACAAAGTCGAGAAACTGTTGTTACAATATTTCTTTTTATTAATGGCATGAATAATACTTTCTATTTACCAACGTGTAGTTGCCTATGATACCTTACAACGGGGATCGGCAATCTGAGGAACGCGTGCCAAATTTCTCACGCTGAGCGATTTTAAATGGCACGCTAGAGAAATCCAAAAGGTGTCTTTTATTGATGAAAAAAAATTAAAAAATTCCGGTTCTGAATGAGGAAAACTGACCGTTGAAGCCGATGATTCTGAATGTCAGAGCGCCACATTTCAGTGAGTTTAACGCATTTATAAGGAAGGGTCAAACTTGGACTGGAATGGATTTCCATATACCTTGAGTTAAATCATAGATATCTATGGTTAAATCAATTTCAAAACATTAAGCTATATATACTTTCCTTTAATGAGGCATATATCAAGATAGATAGTTGGGCTTTTTCAGAAGTACATCGAAGCACCCAAAGTTGAGTTTTCTAAATAAAGGCAAGACTTTCAAATACATAGACTCATGTCTTCATACCTCATCAAGCCTAACTGGCTACAACCTTCTTAGATGTAAATATTTTATTTTTTTTAAAGTGGAGAGATATTGTCAATTTTAAAACGCAGCCAGTTGAATTTTAAAAATAAATAAAAAATGGGCATCAAAATGTGCCATTTTGCGGGAAAATCTAGAAGAAGCTGCTTAGGAAAGTCGTCTGCTATTCTCAACTGCCAGGCATTCGCTCTACTGTCAGCTTTTGAACCTGTGAACAGTATGTCCTATTTAGTGTACATGAAAGCTGTGTTAAACATACAGAGAGTTTAGTTACACTTCACTACTCAGAAAATACTAAATATGTATCTGCCATTATAATAAATAAGCGAAGAGAATTTAATACAAGGCGCTCAATAATTGACTAATTGCAGTTAAAATAGTATTTATGCTCATCTTCTATAAATAAACATAAATATAAGTAATTCTAAAAAAAATAACATTTTTATTAATTCAATAAATATAAGAGACTTTTTAATAGCATTATATGATTATATTATATATTGTTATTAATGTTAAAAAGATAAATTGACAAACCACTGATCCTGGAAATCTATTTAACGTTAATTAATTTTATACATCTAATAATTTAATCTTGTAATGAATATCATTATGCTGGATTTATATAAAAAAATAACAATTAATCTGTAATATTTGTTTTATTACAAAATATAACTTGTTTGGCATCACTATTAATCGAATTTAGAAACTTTATTTTTTTTAAAGGGAGATAATTAACACGTTATATTTGCGATTATATATCTTACTAATATTATGTTTCTTATTTTTCTTTTATAAAAGACTAAATGGCCTTCAACTTATAACTTATAAACTGTAACTTATAACTAAACTGTAAAAAGTAGTCGACAACTATATAAATAACTAAAAATAACTAAAAATTATATAGCACCTTTTCAAAACAAGAAATTAACTACCCAGTTTGTATTATAACTACGTATCAATTCCGATTAACCAACGATGCCCTTCCTCTTTAGTGACCTTAATCAAATTAAAGAAAACCTCCAGTAAAAGTAAATTTTCGCACCAAGATGGCGGTGATGCTATTTTTTTTGTTGTGTAATTCTTGAGTATTAAGGTATTTATTTATGTTATAATTCTTTGAACTAAATCTCATAACGGTGTTCGGAGAATATTGATTGAGTGTAGCTTCAACGACTGCGGAGTCGGGCTGCGCCGTAAACAAGTTCCCGGTGGATAATACAAAACATTCAACGGTTGTGATATTCTATTTATGCTAGTGTATGCAAAGTGTAAATATTCGTTCTGTGTGGAGAACTCTTATTGAGTTACAATATCCGGACATCAGTATTTGACATTTTGTGTGGATGTACAGCTCCTGTATGCACTGTGTACAGTTGTGATAACCAGTCATCTGTTTTGACGACTGCAGAGACGGGCTGCTGCAAATAGTTGATCATAACATTTAAATTTACCGGTGGGGTCTTATAACCATATTTTCTTCCCTTTTGTGCACGATGGCAACTGTGTCCTTCGCGGTGGGCAAAAAAGACCTGGAGGGTGGTTTGGTGCATGCACCTGGCACCCTTGGTCTTAATCTAAGTGGCCTTGAGGCCAGAAGAGTGTCGTTGGCTACGCTGAAGGCCACTCTAAAGTTAAGTGGCCAATCGGCGTTGGCTATATATCGGTTTGAAAACCCTTTGTTGTGGTTCTTAAAAACCACACAACAGGAGTACGATAGGCTAGTTAACAAGACTTTTGGGACGGATCAGACTTTCACCGTATCGGTACTCCCGCTGGAGAACGAGAAGGTGAAGGTCATCTTTCATTGGCTATCTGCCAACATAGCAGTTACTAAGGTGACAGAAATGTTTCAGGCTCTGTCTGAGCCGGGGACAACTCCCCAAGTCCAAAGACTGTCAGGGGCGGCAGACAAGTGGGGTGGTTTCATAACCCCCAAAAAGGGAGTGGAGTTACCCCACTATTTAAACCTGACGTACGAGGGAGACCCTCGTACGTATAAAGTTCTGGTCACAGTGCCCGGACGTCGACAAAACTGTTACAAGTGTGGGCTGAACACACACTGGCCCAATCAGTGTAAGAAAACAATGAGGTCTTATGCGGCGGTGGTAACAGCGGCTACGGTCACATCTAAGTCGGCACCAGTTTCAACACCACCACTAGCAGCGGCTAAGGGTGCGCCAGGGAAAACCATCGTAGATGATGATGGTTATACCCTGGTGACTGGCAAAAGTAAGAATAATAATAATAATAGCCTTCCCCTTTCCCTATTGGAAACGGGTATTGTACCCAAATCTCCCTCCATGAATAAAACTGTGGGAAGTCCTAAAATGCCTCCAAATGAAGAGAGTCAAAAAACAACCCCTTTATCGAGTACTCCTTCAACCCCTTTATCCCCCAATAAAACACCCACTAAATCTCCAAACAAAATATCTCCCCTTATGTCGGTGTGGGAAGTACCTCAGGCCAAAAAACGGCAATATGAGGAGAGCGATGAAAGCCCCAAATCTCTTCCTAGTTCTCCCTTAAAACGCTCTGCTGAGTCAAGCAGGAAAAAACTGTTCCACTTCTCAGCAGAGTCCCCAATAAGCTCACTGAACAGTGAAACTTATATCAATGACCAGACAGAGGAGATGGATTTGATAAAATCGCCACTTCCTCTGGTTATAGACGAAGACGATAAGGATGACAAACAGTAGGTTAATAATCAAACACTCTATAATTGAAGAATGGCGGACATAACAATAGTCACGTTAAACATACATAGCCTTAGGAACAAACAGAAATACTTAGTTCACCTTGCAAGGAAACATAAACCCGATTTCATCTTCTTGCAAGAAACCAACATAAACAAACAATTTACTGCAGACAGATACATAACAGAAATGGGTTTCAGAGATAGCATTTTTAGTTTAGGTACATTCGCTAGAGGAACAGCCATAATTCAAACGTCAGATAAATACAAAGTCACACACAAGCATAAAGATAACCAGGGTAGACTCACTATAATTAGAATAGAAAACAGTAACAATAAATATACACTAGTTAACAACTACGCTCCTATACAAAACACAGAAAAACCTGCCTTTTTTGATAATTTAAATGACATTTTAAATACAACATATCAACATGATAAACTTATAATAGGTGGAGACTTTAATTATACACATGACGAACTTGACAGAGTGAACACACTTAACAAAAACAAACAAAGTAGTCACTGGTTAGATAATACATTTACAACATTTTCACTTGTCGACGCTTACAGGAAAATATACCCACTTGGACAGGACACGACGTTTGCCTACAACGCTCACCCAGTTAAGTCCCGGCTAGATAGGGTTTATGTACCGGATGGGGATACGGTTGCCAGAGTGTCTCATTTGGGGGAAACATTGGAGTATACGGATCATAAAGCGGTGCTAGTGTCGGTGACCACAGCAGCGTGGAGCCGACACAGGCATACCGGGTCGCCCCACTGGAAATTTAATAACTCACTTTTAAAGAGTGAGTTTTACACAAAAACAATTCAAACTCTCATTGAAAACACAATAGACATTAGTACCTTAGACCAACAGACTGACATGGGAGAGACGTGGACAGTACTTAAGCATAGCATCAAACACTTAACACAAATAATATCCAAATACATTAATACGCAGCTAAGGGAGACGGAACAACACTTAAAACAGCAATTAGATACACTTCCAGAAGATACTTTAGAGGCACATACAATAAAAGCACAATTAACAGAAATACAAGAGCATAAGTATATGGGCGCACAAACAAGATGTAGGACACGAGGTATGTTAGAGGGCCCAAACAAGGTTTTTCTCACACTAGAACAAAACACACAAAGAAGACGCATTATTGCACGGATACAAGACTCATTAGGAACAATACATACAGGAAACGTAGCAATTGCAAACACTTTTAAAGAGCACTTTATACACATCTATTCTAAGGAACACACTGACGACAGGGAACAGGATGATATACTGACCTATTGTAAACACCTACCAGACGAAGATAAAACTCTTTTAGAAACACCCATTACAGTACAGGACATTAAATTAGCAATTGACAAATTGAAATTGGACAAGTCCCCAGGACCAGACGGTTTGACATCAGAATTTTACAAATTTTTTTCACCCCAGTTAGTTCCCTTACTATCACTCATGTACACACATGCATATACTAAGGGAGCCCTTCCACAGATGTTCAGTGAAGCATATATCACCGTCCTGGAGAAAAACCCGGACGACAGAATATCTGTGGGGGGCTACCGACCCATTTCATTATTAAATACAGACTATAAAATTCAACCATACCTGCATACACTTTTACACGAAAATCAATTCTGCGGCATACCAGGCAGAAACATAGAAACTCTCAATCACACTATTAGGGACATTATCATATACACACACATCAAAAACACGCAAGCAGCCCTGTTATCGATAGACCAGGAAAAAGCCTTTGATAGAGTGGACCACGGCTATCTATTCAAAGTGCTGCGGAAAAACAACGTAGGAAGTCAGATCGAAGGCTGGGTCAGGCTGCTCTACGCTTCTCCATGTAGCAGAATTCTTGTAAACCATACGCTGACCTCACCCTTCCCAATTGAAAGATCTGTCAGGCAGGGCTGTCCGCTCTCACCGCTTTTATATGCCCTGTGTCTGGAGCCGCTCCTGGAAAAAGTAAGAACGGATGCTGGTATAACGGGCATATCAATGCCTGGAGGACAGGTGTTGAAGGTACAGGCATATGCCGACGATACCACGTTTACAGTAACATCAGAAAAAGACATTTAAAAAATTCTGGAACATTTTAAAACTTTCAATGCCGCATCTGGAGGGAAAATTAACATAAACAAATCGAATATAATGGGCCTTGGTGCCTGGAAACGAAAAGAACATTTTCCGTCAAATATTCAAAATAAAACAAAAATCAAAATTACAGGCATCGTTTGGCATAACAATCCACACACTTACAATACAGAACAGTACAATGGATTGTTAGAAACAACGGATAACATAATAAATATGTACACACACATCTCACACACGATTTTTGGTCGTTCGGCAATCGTTAACACTCTCATTATACCGAAAATCATTTATATAGCTTCAGTTACAGAACCTCCACCACATTTCATAACCAATATGAATAAAAAAATTAGAGCCTTTTTATTTAAATCTACCATTCGCTCCATTCATCATAACACACTGATACAAAATAAACGGGATGGCGGGATAGGTTTGCAAGATATAAAAACAAAGATACAAGCACTGAGATTAAAATATATAGGCCAAATTTTACGTGAACCTGATAAGTTGCCTTTAGCTATGTATTTTTATGGTTTAAAGCTAAGCAAACTTATTCCAATTCAAAACAATACACCTCATTATTTTGGCAACTTTTCCTCTTCATTTTACAAGTCAGTTACACGCATTTTACTTAACAATGAACACTTGATACATAGCAAAACAAAGAACATTTACATATCACTCATTACATGGGTCCAGATTCCACTTCATACACGGATTAAATGGGGGAGACAGCTAGGGATTACAGACTTTCATGACACATTCATCAGTTTACATAACAAACACATTGCACCACAATCAAAGGAGATATCATACAGGCTCATTTTTAACATGACACCAACATTAGATAGGAAGAAACAAAATACACGCAACACACCTATATGCAAGATGTGTACCTCACATACACAAGAAAATGAGGAACATATCTATCTTACATGCCCCGCAATCATACCAACAAAACAAACATTGAAATTAATAATGGATACAACAACACAGTCAAACATAGATATAGATTTAGCCATTACACTCTTTAAAATACCTAGACTTAGAAACAACACAAAACACACATTAAACCTCATCACATTGGCAGAATACAAACAACACATTTGGACAACGTATCTTAAAACACGGTTGTGACCAAAAACACTACCCCCCACACATCATAGAAGACATATTTAGACAAAAACTTGAAGCACATTTAGATAAACATCAACCGCCCACTCTGTAATTTTATTTGATGTTTTGCTTTTATAAATGTTTTATGTATTATAATGTATTTCATGGATGAGATCCTAATGTATTTTATTGATTGGTTCATTTGTTTAATTGGGAGATCTGTGGACATGCTTATGTTATTGAATGCGTTTTTTTAAATATGGGGATGCCCTTGACTAGTATTGTACATTTGATTTTATTAATTGTTCATCAAGGGCACATTTTTACTTTCATTTCCGGTGTAATTTTTGTTTTCATTTCCGGTGCGGTGTCTCTTTCAGTGAATGTGAAATCTTGTGCTGTTTTTTATTTTCTTTTTTACGCACCACTATGTACATAGTATTTTAAAATAAGTTTTCGGGATTATTTTCTTAATTTTGTTGAATGGCTTAGAGGACGGTATTTTAACTTCTTGGCTTACTACACATAAAGTAACGAGGAGAGGGACTTGGCCTTTTCTGGGTCCGTTTTCGCTTACTTAGCTTCCCTTTTATTACTGTTTTCTTCCAGTTATTCCCAACCTTTCTATTCAAAATTGTTCTTGGTTACCTATCTAATACAGGAAACTTGCGTCTAATATTAATCTTTTGTCTTCAAATTACATTTACCAGAGTGACATCAATGTATAATAAAAGAAGAAGAACTGGTATATAAATACCGGCCCAAAACCCCTCTTTTGTCACATTCGCCAGGGTGTTAACTGGTGCAGACCAGTCATCCGGCGACGCTGGCTTAGAGGGGTGGGAGGGTCAGGAAAGTCGGGCCTTCCAAATTCTATGTCACTACAAACAGATTTGTATTTCTTTCTCTATCTTTCGTTCAATAGTTCATGCCGACTGGGGAACGGCTAAACGCTATTTGAAACCTTAAGACAACTAGGGATTTTTCAACTCTTATTAGAGAATTGTACATATTTTTTTTCTCACTTGTGGAAGTCCCGATTGTGGGATTTCCTGTGAATGACACCTTTCGTCACCCGTCTTCAATAGGTGTTTCACTTTCCTTTGTCATATGTGACCCTTTCTTTGTTCTTTATATATACATTTAAGATCGCGCTTGGTGGTTTAAATTAAGATATATATCCCAAGGGATAGAACAATTGAAATGAAATGTACATAATTTCTGCACACTTTGTTTTATTTTTCTCCATATTACGTTGTTTTAAATATCTTACAGTTAATAATGGATGTTTACGGTTAATACATGTTTAAATTAATTTGAATATGTATGGATGTTAAGCATGTATGTAAAAAAAAAGAAGAATGAATGAATTTAAATTTAAAGTTGGAATTTAAATATGTATGGATGCTAGGATTGAATGTCAAATAAAAAGAATGAATGAATTTAAATTTAAAGTTAGTTAGAAAACTCTTTGTCTCGTAAAACATTTTGTCTTCTATCCCCTTAAATGTGTATGAACTGTTCTTCTATTTCCTTTTCTTCGTGTAAAATATATGAGATTGTGCAGGTAAACTAAGTATTTAAATATTCTCTGCTGTCTTCTATCTCTTTGGAATTGTAAAAATGCAATAAATGTCTCCTATCCCTTTAAAAAAAAAAAGAAAGACAAACTCATTTAAAATGAGAACAAAATTGTTTAATCAATACTAGCAGTTAGTTGCTAGATCCTAATCTTGACAACCAAATGATAATGTTTACAAAATAGTCACTATAAATTATGTGAAAGTTTTGTAATAAAAATATGCAATTAAAAAGGATAATAATCACACACAAAAAAAAAAAAAAAAAAAAACTCCAGTAAAACTGAGAACCGGATTATGATCAATATTAGTAGTTGGTAGAACCTTATCTTGAAAGCCAAATGATAATGTTTACAAATTAATTAACATAAATGTGAGACTGTGGTAATAACATTTGGTACAAATGCAAATAAAAAGGCTGACAATCGCAAACAGGTTTGTTTTTTAAATATTTTTATATATTAAATATAAAACGCTTGATCGATTTTCTCTATAACTTTCCTTTGCATTTGGCCTTTGTCTTTTTACCTTCTTTAGTTAAATGAATAGTCTTATAAAAAAAAATAAAACAACTATAATAGACCAGGTTGAATTTTAGGCTGTTGGCACGCTGAATGATCTAGAAATCCTAGTTAGGCACTAGAGACCGACCGATATTCGGTTTCGGCTTCGGTTTCGGCGCCGAAAATAGGCAAAACCCCTTTTTTCGGCGTGGTTCGGTTTAGGCCGAAGCCAAAAGGTTAGTTTTTGGTTGGTTTACGGTTTCGGCTGAAACTGATATTTACTTTCGGTCATCAGCCGAATATCTATTTTAAACTTTCAAAATTCAAAAGGTTACGCTATTGCTGCATCTATTACTCTGGTTATTGATACTTTCATTTAGTTAAACTGTTGTGAATTAATCTGTGTGAAGTAGGGATGTTAAATGAAAACTGTGTCCCATGATTGATGTAATTTTTATCTGAACAAATATTTGTAAACCCTGTTTGATTAGCACAAAACTATAGAGCGTTCGCCATGGGCGGAGCTTAAGTTTTTTAGTGACGTCACTTGTAAATTGAGGAACAAATATGGCACATGGTGAAGTTTCTTATCATGCCCAATTCACATATGAATATTGGCTATCCTACTCAAAAAAAGGAGGTAAATAGTAGAACTGTAGATTAATTGATTAATGTGATTAGGCTAGGGCCGGCTAGACCTATTTACACTTTCAATTTCACTTTATAGGCCTACACTTTTAATGTTTCGTAGGCTAGGCTAATGTCTAAGTAGGGCAGCTACGATGTCAAGTGATAGTGTTGGTGAATAGGCTATCTAGTCAAGTCACTAATAGGCTCACATCGTCTATGATCTATGTCTATGATAATAATAAAATTGCCTATTTTATTTAACATACATAATACAGCTTAAATCTTAATAAGACTTAAAACACAACAAATCATTTAAAAAAAGCTCGAGCCTATATGAAACTTTATTAATACAGCGGCCATTGTTACTTGTACACCATTACACAAAGTAAACACAAATCACGTGCTTTTTGTCACGTGATTGCAAACGCCCTATTCCTTAACATTATAGTCCTTGCAAACACGTGTTTGTCAGAGGCAACTTATAGTTGTGTGTTTTTTTACATTTTTTCATATATTGCTAGTGAGTTTGCGACTTCAAAAGGAGGACATAGAGAGACAAAAAGAATGACATATTTAGTGTTTCACAATCCACAATCAGTTCAGTTTTATTACATTCGCTGTCAATAATTGTATATTAGTAAAACTGACCCAACATTTTATTTAATGTAGACTGAAAAGCAACTTGGGCAATTAAAAAAAAAACAACCTAGATAGATGTGTCTATGATTTTATTCATATTCTACAAATATTTTTTTAATGTGTGTAACATATAGATCTAACATTTACTGTGTTATATTATAATTATAAAGGTCTAAATTCATGACACATTAGCTTTTGACATCTGCTAATCTAAAATCAACTTTATTTTTAAAGATTTCACCACGTTCTAAGGATCAATGGTAATTTTGAATTTTTTTTATATAATCAATGCAAAGTTGTCTTTTACAAACTAAGCTTTTAACTTACTTTGCCCGGGGGCGGAGAGGGGGAACCGAAAATGGGTAAAAAAATATGATATTTAGAACCGAAAATAGGTTTTGAGAAAAAAAAAAGAATATTAACATCCCTAATGTGAAGTAGAAGACTGAAGTTAATACCAAAGAATGCTTTTTCTCAAATAGAGTGCCCATAAACTAGTTAATATTACACATAAACGTGCAGCCTTTTTAAATCATTTGTTTCGTATTTTCGGTTTTTTTTTTAGGTTTCTGCCGAAGTTGTAGTTAAACTTTTGGTTTCGGCTTCGGTTTCGGCCGAAAGTCAATGTTCAATATTCGGTATGGTTTAGTTTTTGGCTGAAACTAAAAATGTGGTTTTGGTCGGTCTCTATTTGGCACACTATTAGCAAAAGGTTGCCGACCCTTGCCTTACAACTGTATTAGTTAAATTCTGAGTTCAGACTTCTTCTTCGTTCTCAAAATTTATGATTTGTAGGATATAGATAACAAGCCCAATTGTTGTAATGAACTGCGCCGTGGCTGTCAGTTGTTCCAGTCCACCATACAGTTTGTCATTTAAGATAGTTTCCTGGGGCCATATGGCTGACCGGGCAGAGTGGTACAGGGGGCAGGTCTGAAGGACATGTTCCGCATTTTCGGGAGCTGTTCCGCAGGGGCACATTTCGCTTGCTCCGATTCGTAGTTTGCTGAACATGTGTTGCTTCAGCCTGTTATGCCCAGTCATTAGTCTGAAGATGATGTTTTTGAAATTGGCGGGAGAGTTTGAAGTGAGCATCAATCTTTGGGTTGTTTTGTTGGAGCTCAGACCATCTTTCGGATTAATTCCTTTTGCGTATTGCCTTGTCTGGTTTTGTCTGTCTCCAGTTTTAGCTATGGTGTCGGGAGTGTCATTTCCTTCATTTGGATATGTCCAGGGATCCATTGGAGAACCAGTTCTTTAGTTATTTTGCTCAGTTTTAAAAGTTCCGTACTGAGTGACTGGTTGATCAGAGCGTTTTTTTTTTTTTAAAGACTGGAGTATTGTTTTTGTGTCAGCTAAGTTCAGACAACACCTGTGAGTGTTTGGCATTAAAGCTGCTTGCTCGGTTTCAAACCGTAATTCTCCAAAAGGTAAACCGGTGCTATGTTGATGGGCCATCAGGAGTCATTAGTATCAGACAAATAACAGATAACCCAACTATGTGTCAAATCTTCTCAAATTCGTCGGCATTTTACGTCTCGAGAGACAATCCATTTCCCTTACAGGCCTTCATGTGGCTAAAGAGGCCAATCCTGGACATACAGGCACGGTCACAATTGCTGCAGTTGAATGTGCTCCTCTCCCGCAAGCCTGGAACCTTCTTTGATTCCTGCCTTCCAAGTGGGCCTATCCTGCGCCATGATCTCCCATCTGTTTGGGTCAATCTGGAGGTGTTTCATATCTCTTTTGCAGACATCCGCAAATCTCAGTTTTGGACGTCCAGCAGCTCTCTGTCCCGTAGCTAACGTTCCATATAGAATGTCCTGTGGAAGACGACCCTGTGGCATTCGGCGTATAAATTACCTGATGTTATATCTATTTCTAATATACTCAAAATAAAATGGTTCGACAAGGTAGAAAACTCCAAGCTGTGGGAGAGGTGTGGACAAAGAACAGTAGAACAACAAATCATGGAATGGAAGTGGAGATGGATTGGACACACCCTCAGGAAAGATAACAACAACAGAGCTAGACAGGCCTTAGAGTGGAATCCCCAGGGTAAACGGCATAGAGGAAGACCCAAGCGAACATGTAGACGAAGCATACCGGATGAAACTGAAAGAACTGGAAAGAGCTGGGAAGAATTGAAGCGACTAGCAAGAGACCGTGAAGAGTGGCGTGCTTTGACAGAGGCCCTATGTTCCACAAGGAACCCAAAGGACAGATGATGATGATGATGATATCTATCTCTCCCATTATCATTTCATTAAAAAAACTACTTAACCCTTACAGTCCCGGGCGCGTATATAGCGGAACTGAAGGCAGCATAGATAGAAGTAGGTCGGGACGGGAAGGGTTAACTTTGTTATAGCCTAGCCCTTGCTTTCAATGCCTCGCCAATCCCTGATGTTATTTCGTTATTTCATTTTAAAAGTACCCTCGGACCAAACTGATCATAGGTTTCAGTTGCCACGGCTTACGAGGGGATGTGTGGCCAGCACAATGCCCAGCCGCCTGTACTTTACCCCAACTATTGTCAGGTACCCAGCAGAGCTGGGTAGACTCAGGAACACCGTGAAATCATGGGAATAAATCCTAGCCTGCACCAGGATTCGAACCCAGAACCTTCGGATTGCCAGTCGAACGCGCTACCGCTCGGCCACTGTACCCCATGTAGGCCCTAATAGTTCATTGAAACATTCAATTTCTTTGGCTTTTCTTGGACACTTTGTATAAATTCGAGAATACGAGAATACGAGAAAATCTTTGACCAATGCTTTACACACGCAAGTTACAATTTTCATATCTTTTTTAAATACAGCGTTGTTTTTTCATTTCTTGTGGTCACATTCAGAAATGACGTCTACAACACCCACAGTCTAATGAATGCTGCTATGAATTCATTTCTAGAATCTTTTTTTTTTATTGGTCATTGAATAACATTGAGACCAGCGCTGTCCTGTTTGAATAGAAAAGTTGGGGGAGCGTCGTCATGTTTTCTTTGACAGATTCAAGTGAGAGAGTTTTAGGGGGAGGGGGGGGGGGGGGGCAGAAGCTATTTGGTTGACATGGTCTAAGTGTGCTTGTGGTAGGGTGGGTGAAAAGGACGGGGGTGGGTGGGGGGGTGTGACGAGAATGAAAGTAAAATGGGATATTGATATTTAAGAAGTGCATGTCAAGAATAAATTAATACAGTGAACTAATGCATAATGTATGGGCTGTAACGAGAGAATCTTATCCATTAAGTTACATGCGAGATTTGGATTGATACAAATTGCCGCTTGATGTCCAGATACATAGTCATGCAGGCGAACTGATAAAGAGCCACTTGGGAAGTTAGACAGTGCAGGCATATAGGAAAGTATTTATTTCAGGACACGTTGACCCGTGGAGCTAGTAGAGCAGCGTTAACGTGTTATTGTTGCCACGGCCTACAAGGAGATAGTGTGGCCAGTATGAGTCCCCTGATAGTTTGGTAGATTGATAGATTGATAGACTGATAGATTGGTAGATTGATAGATTGATAGATTGATAGATTGATAGATTGATAGATTGATAGATTGATAGATTGATAGATTGATAGATTGATAGATTGATAGATTGATAGATTGATAGATTGATAGATTGATAGATTGATAGATTGATAGATTGATAGATTGGTAGATTGATAGATTGGTAGATTGATATATTGATAGGTTGATAGAGTGCTAGATTGTTAGATTGATAGATTGATAGGTTGATAGTGCTAGATAAATATCATGATAGGTTGAAAGAATGGTAGATTGGTAGATTAATAGATTGATATATTGGTAGATTAATAAAATGACAGATTGGTAGATTTATACCTTGATAGATTAATAGATTGACAGATTGATAGATTGATAGATTTGGTGGATTAATAGATTAATAAATTAATAGATTGTTAGATTTATAGATTGGTAGATTGATACATGGATACATTAATAAATTGCCAGATTGCTAGATTAAACAATTGGTAGATAGATAGATAGACTGATAGATTGATAGATTGATAGATTGATAGATTGATAGATTGATAGATTGATAGATTGATAGATTGATAGATTGATAGATTGATAGATTGATAGATTGATAGATTGATAGATTGATAGATTGATAGATTGATAGATTGATAGATTGATAGATTGATAGATTGATAGATTGATAGATTGATAGATTGATAGATTGATAGATTGATAGATTGGTAGATTGATAGATTGGTAGATTGATATATTGATAGGTTGATAGAGTGCTAGATTGTTAGATTGATAGATTGATAGGTTGATAGTGCTAGATAAATATCATGATAGGTTGAAAGAATGGTAGATTGGTAGATTGATAGATTGATATATTGGTAGATTAATAAAATGACAGATTGGTAGATTTATACCTTGATAGATTAATAGATTGACAGATTGATAGATTGATAGATTTGGTGGATTAATAGATTAATAAATTAATAGATTGGTAGATTTATAGATTGGTAGATTGATACATTGATACATTAATAAATTGCCAGATTGCTAGATTAAACAATTGGTAGATTAATATATTTATAGACTGCTTGATAGATATTTATATAAATAGATAGAATGACAGATAGATAAAAAGATGGAGAGACTGACAGATTAAAACATAGAAATATAAATATATATATGCACACACACTTACTGATCTATTAACTGATCTGACAGTGATTTCAAGTAATGACCTACTGACACACATGACTACCCTCCCCCCACTCCCCCAATAGCAAGATCCATGGAACTATTTCAAAGTGGATTTACATTTGTCTCAAGTGCACCTAGCTTTAACTTCCCCCTCCCCCCGCCCCCACACACAATGCACCCTACACACACCCCTCACCCACAAACACACACACATCAGTTATGAAACCATGCTGACTCTGTTGATCCCAATAATTTGAAAAGCGCCTTCAATTTCTCAATTTCTTTCTATTTTGCGTAGGTGTGTTTGTGCGTGTCTGTGTGTGTGTCCTGTCATTCAAAAATCCGTTCCGATCCACCTGTGCTGTCATAACAGCCCACACACACATACACTTAGACTCAAAGAAAAGAAAATCAACTATCCATAACCAAACTTAAGTGCAACATATTATTATTATTATTGCAGTTAGATATTGGTTATTATTATTGTTGTTGTTTATATGCGTGTGACTAAAACCTTAAGCTGTGTTCTTGGACACTCTACCGCTGTGCGCAGTGTATTGATTGTAGACTTAAAGATTATCATCTATTAATGTGTGCTTTTATGGGCGTGTGCAGATTGATGGGGTTTATCGATTTGTTACTGCTAAACAGAACTATTTAGAACTACGTGTTGTAGTGGAAAACAACGTGTTTTCTTTACGATATAGGTGCTGTCTTTGTGACATGAGCATCAAGATGGTTTGATGCTATAGTGTGTGCGTGTGTGTGTTTTTGGATTACTTCATTACTTCAAACCATTACTTCAGATTTCAGTCAATAGAGGTAAAACTACAAATATTCAAGAAGTGTTTCGGTGTTTTGCTTACATTTCTCCTTTTCTCTCTTTCTCTCTCTCTGTCTCTCTCTCTCCCTCTTTCTCTCTCTGTCTCTCTCTCTCTCCCTCTTTCTCTCTCTCTCTCTCTCTCTCTCAATGCCGATATATTGTAAGCCTGTTTAAGCAGGTTCTGATTTTATCATGTTAGACCATATTTAAAAAAAATAAAATTGTTTTAGTTTGTTAATCATTGTATGATTATAACCGCTTAATAATGTTATTTGACCTGATTGTTTGAAAGTTATGTACTTGACAAGATATTATCATAAAATACATTTCTAGAGAACTTAACTTGAACTTATCTTATACTTTACACGCGGTCATTTATAAGTTAAGTTTCATGCTCCATACGAATGTCCATTGTCTAAGCACAGTCTTGTCGTGTGAAAATAGATTTTAAAATTAAGTATACTTGTTAGCTTTTCGTACCAGTGCAGGCAACCCATTCCATAACTCTGATTTTTATCGTCCTGACTTAGCAAATACGGTTGTCCTATTGATTGAGGATTACTTTTTAAAGTGGTTATCATATTATAAAAAATATATAATATGTGTATAATAATTAAAATGTCATTTTTTTTGGATGAAAGTGACCATCCATGTTTTTTATAAACCATGTGGAGCTGTGAGGTGTGGGTCATATTTTTGACATTGCTATCGGACTTGGGAAACCTGGCCTTAAACATTTTATATAGACCCTGCGGGGCCAGTCGTTGACGCGACTATTAACGGATGAATGTGGGGCACCTAATATTTCTTATAAACCCCTGGGCAGTACGCGAGTGGCATATACGAGGCTGAGAAGCTTTAAGTGTAGGCTTCATACTTTATACCATACCACAAAACTCACGGACTAGTCTGCCTCTAAATGTCTTCTAATTATGGTATTGTTTCAAAACATAATACACTTACGCAGATGCTGACAGAAACATACATAAAAATTAGTTCTTGGGACGAAAATCATTGCCAACTTAGAGTATTTAATGCCAGGTACTGAAAAATATAGCTATATTATATGTGTATTTGGGACCTAAATCAGTGCCAAGTTCGACTATTTAAGGTCATATGCTAAATACATATAGTAATAAATGTATTCTTTTGCCGGGACCCTCTCTAGCGTGGCCCCAGTTGCCACCCACAAAGGCCGTCTCTGGTGTAGGGCTGTGGGCCAGTCTAACGACGTCGGTATCCAAGCAAAATAATTACGTCTGCAGGTTCTGATAAGCCACCGAGCAGTCAGCCAGTGAATTATTTACACACTTGATTGGAAACAGGGACTGTGTGACGTAGGCAGTTTTCTCTTTAACCGAGCCTAAGCACGAGTTGTTTAATGTAACAGCACGTGAACTATATGAGTTGAGAGAAAGATAGGAAACAAGGAATCGATTATATTAGAGGTATCGATTTGCTTTATACTGGAAGTAGTTTAATTAAGTAGAGGAATGTTGATTAAACAAGAATTACTTCTTCTTGTTCTTTTGTTTTTGTTGTTGAAAAGATTTGAATGCTTAGTTGGTTCTATATTGACAAATAGCGACACGTTGCATTGGACTATACTGGACTTAGAAGTCTAATTATGTATGTACATTTGGTATTATTTCGTTTAATTTTATTCGTCTATTTATTTGTCTAGATGTTAACTAACTGTGTCTATATGTATAATTAAACTATTTGTTTATCATGCTATTACCTCTATACCTATCTTTCTAACAAACTATATATATCTCTCTCTATCTATAGATATATATATATATATATATACTGCTAATACCTCTGTAAGAAAATCCACCAAAGACTTTTCTGTCTTAGCAAACTAAAAACATTTCATATAGTGAAAACCATTATGAATCTCTTTTACTCGGCGACTGTTAGTAGCACCTTCGCAATCACCTGCTGGTATGGTAATGCCATTACATTGAACAAACACCGGATAGACCGCCTAATTAAACAAAGCCTCCCGTACTACACAGACAGATATACCATCTCTTGCAGATTTCTTCAATTCAAGGTGCCTGTCTATGATTGATAAAATCCTACAAGATCATGCACACCCGCTTCACGGGTTGTTACATCATATGTAGTCGAAGTGGTCGGCTTCTTTCAATAAGGGCAAGAACAGATAGAATTAGGAACTCCTAAATTATACTTTTTCTTGTATGATAAATGTAATGATAGAGTGCGTGAATGTCTGTTGTGCTTGAGTACAAATGATTCTTTAATATTGTTTTAGGTATGCTGAAAGACGGAATTTATGTAATCAAGTCAAACTTCCATTTATTTGGAGCAATAAAGTAATCTTATCACATCTTATATATCTTATATATATATATATATATATATATCTTATATATATTATCTAGCTATCTATTATCTATCTTTATATCTATCTGGCAGATATCTAGTAAATTAACAAAAAAAAAGTATATTCTAATCATGTAATTTATTCCACTGTTATGTTAAAACACTTGTAAGTGTATGTAAACTGAATACAAACCACCGGAACACATTGTTAAAAATTACTTTGATATTGTTTTTAATTTATTGTTGTTTGTTTTAGTTAAATATTCATATCATTGTTAAAGACCCGATTGGAAATCAGTTCAGCTGGCAATGAAAGAACGGAAATGGGTTGAATGATTAACATGAGTTCGCGATTTCATATGGAGCACATACAGACAAACACACCCACATTAACACATCCACACACACACACATATATTTATAGCTAATGCTGGATCGATTTTTTCGTCATCTCATATTGTGTACGGCTTAAGACCTAGTCAATATTGACATCATGCACTAGACCAGGCGTTCGGCAAACTAAGGCACGCGTGTCCCAGACTTGGCACGCAGAACGATTTTCAATGGCACGCGGAAGACTCCTTAAAAAAAAAACACTATTCAAGTATGTTCTATTAGAAATGTGAGTGCTAAAGCAGGGTGACTTTTAGGCTGTTGGCACACTGAATGAATTTTACATCCCACTACGGCGCACTTTTATCAAAACTTTGCCGACCCTTGCACTAGACTTTGACTAGACGGAGGTCTAAAAAAGTTAGACAAGAACACAGCAAGACTGCCCGATGTCATTTTTAACTGCAGTGATTCTCAAATAAAGACCCGTCTAGACGCCCTCTCGCAATGACACCTGACATAACTCAATTATTAAAGCCTAATGCAACTGCCTCTTACCCGGGGGAGGGTAAACTGCGAGTTCCAAGTCACTTGTCCTGACTAAGACTCACAAACCGGATGCAAATGTTGAAGTTTATGCTCCACTGTGTCTTGAATGAGCCCAAGACGAAATGTCTCCCAGTTGACCTGTTTTATCTTCTAAGGACCTAACCATCTATTGTTTTGTATATTATGTAAGCAACTAGCGTCCATAAAACTTAACATCATTTTAAACACTAATAGAAACTGCAGGACTGGACTCAAACCACGGATGTGCTTAGGACGCAATAATCTTCTTTATAGAAGGATATAGAAGGAGCGTCTGTAATGTATAAGATAAGACTTCCACAAGATGAAAAGGGGGGAGGGGAATATTTATATGTGTCGTGTTATTGTAAATATGAATGACATCAACAACCCACATGCCGAAAAAGTTTCTACTGCCGACCTAATATCTACATGTGCTAAAATATTTAGTGCTGAATTATATATCATATATATAGAACATTTTCAATTTCAATTTATGAACCGATTATAATTTTTTTTTGGTGTAGATTTGAACGTTGACTAGGTAAATTGTAAACAGAATAAAACTAGAAAAGACAGAAAAAGAACGTTTTTCGTGACATTGTAGAAAGGGTGTTTATGACATGGTAGCGATTGAAACGGGCAGTCATATGGTATTATAATGTGACTGACGTTCATACACCAATCAAGCGTTATTAAGTATCTTCTTAAAATTTAAGTAAAATGAATAATGTTCCACTAGCATAGACTCTACATGGGGGGAAACATGGTTGAGTGTCAAACATTTTGATTGTATTTTAATGAGATGGTAAGTACATATTGATACGGTAAGTAACAAGTCACCCTCCCCCTCCCTCCCCCCACCGCCACACAAACACACACACACACGCACACACACACACACACACACACACACGGTTAGCTCTAGACTAGTAGGTCTCAATGTTTGGTCAGACTTTCAAGAGCGTCTTGGCGGTGGTACATGGAAGTTTTAGTAGTAGTTTCTCTGTTAGAGGAATAGTGACTGTAAGTGTGTGCTGTGATGTGCCCATTAGTGCTGTAGTGCTGTAGGTGTGTTGTTAATGAGGCTGTACATGTCTTATGTTGGTTGTAAGTATGTTTTGAGCCTATAAGTTGTAAAAGTGGTTTTAGTAAGCTGTAGATGGTTGTAAAAGTGGCTTTTGTAAGCTGTAGATGGTTGTAAAAGTGGCTTTTGTAAGCTGTAGATGTTTGTAAGCCGCAGATGCAAATGTGATGTAGTTATTGTGCATTTGTGTTAGTTGTTATATCTGTTTTAGTTATCGCACTCGTCTTACAATATTTTTTTTTGTAAATAAGTGGGCTTAAAGTTAAGCCTATGTTATAATGTATTACGTTATTGAGGTAAAATGTACAACTATGAATGACTGCAATTATTATTTCTTTTTCACAGATGTAAAAAAAAAGTTGGAATTCTGTGCAAAATTTCATAGTGACAGTTTCAAGACCAACTGAACTCTTTTCATGGAATAAATCATTTAGGGAGTTCTCACCTACACAATCCCATGGCTGCAAAAGGTAAAAATTGTCATTAAAAAAAAATGTATAGGCCTACTCACACTAAAGACACCATAGTTTGTTGTTGTTATTATTATTTATTAGTCTACCTTGTTGTGCGTGTGTAACAGTCCCTAAATATCCAATCGGTCTATTGTTAATATTTATTAGTCTTTGCATTTTTTGCGAAAAAATAAGGTATAATTGAAGAAATCCTTTCTCAGTTTGTTGTAATGGCTTAAAAATTATTATGATGTTTTTTGTCAGAGTTGAAGTCTAGGGTTGATTTTTTAAAAGTTTTTGAAATCATTCCAGCTAAAAAAAAAAAATATTGAAGCAGTGCAAATCAGATATTAATATCGAAATACAATCACTTATCTTATACATTACAGACGCTCGTTCTATAAAGAAGATCATTGCGTCCTACGCTCATCCGTGGTTTAAGTCTTGTTCCGTGTGTCTATTGGTGTTTTCATTGATGTAAAGTTACTGGTTTTCCTGGTTTGTTCAGTGAAACCCATTCCAGGCCCGGACGCCACTCGGGAAGAAAGAGTACTTTTATGCATTTGTTCTCGCATAATGTATTTTAAAAACTATGCATAAAAAAAAAGGTATTTAGATATTGTGGAAAATAAATCATCAAGTTTAAAAGAAACAGTTGACAACCTTTACATTTTTTAATAATAATATTAATAATAATAATAACGGTGCTTCTATAGCGCATATCCCGTTGGTGACAGTTCTATGCGCAGACGACAGTTACAGAATACAGACAGACAACGAAATATATAGTAATACGCTAATTCTGCTGACGAAATAGGTGAGTCTTCAGCCGGCTCCTGAAGGTGTCATAGCTAGGGCTCTGGCGAAGCTGTAGTGGGAGGTGATTCCAAGCGGACGGTCCTGTTTAGGAAAATGAACGTTCGCCAGCGGACACTAGCCTCACACGAGGGATCCGCAGAGTAAGCGCGTCAGATGCCGAACGAAGTGGGCGGGACTGGGTGTAGAGCTCCATACAAGAGCGAAGATAAGAGCGATGAAAACAAAGTTAAGGAATAAGGAGGTGGCCGAGCGGCAGCGCGTTCGACTGGCGTACTGAAGATACTCGGTTCGAATCCTGGTGCAGGCTAGGATTTGTTTCCGGGTCTGGAAGGTGTCCCTGAGTCTACCCAGCTCTGATGGGTACCTGCCCTTAGTTGGGGGTAAAGTAAAAGCGGCTGTGCGTAGTGCTGTATGCCGTTGCCACAGGAACTGGTGAACGCTGCTAAGCCGGCCCTATGAATCACTGCTGTGGTGTGTTATATTACTCTACGCGTATGTTATGGCTACCTATTGCTGTATTTACTCCTATAATAATTTCATCATGGCTTTAAAAAGTTGGGCGATGTCATAAAAAAAACGACATGAAATTAATTAGTGAAAAACGTATTCGTTGTAGAAATTATCATATTTTCTCCTTTCTTCCTACGCATCCATCTCTCTCTCTCTCTCTCTCTCACTCTCTCTCTCTCTTTCACTCAGTCACTGTCTCGGCCTCTCTTTCCCTCTTGTTCTTTTTCTCTCGCTCTCTAGCTTTATTTCCCTTTGTCTCTTTCCTTTTTGTGTCCCTATCTCAATCTCTCTCTCTCTCACCCCCCCAGTCTTATTTTCTCTCTCCCTCTTTCTCACTCTCTATTATGTCTTCTTTCAATCTCTTCTTGTCCTCTTCTTCTATATATCCAGGCTTCCGTTACTTTTTCCCCTTACTCCAGTCTTTTCTCTTTATTCATTCTCTCCCTCTCTCTCTCTATCCCTCTCTCTCTCTATCTCTCTCTCTTTCAATCTCTCTATCTCTCTCTCTATATATATCTAATGGCCTTGCTCATTTAAAAAGACAAAAGGACAACTTCCTAAACAAAAAATGACATCATCCATGAACCAGCCACTTGTTGAATAGCTTTTCATCTTTGTCACGTTTCTACACGCGTTTCCGGTCTGCACGTTCTATTTATAGACTCCATGATGTCAGTCTTTGTACGCAATTTAACAACATTTCTGACCTGTAAACCATAGACTTGGCCAACATTAGAAAACGGTCTAGTTCATTGTTGTCGTCACCAAGTATTTAAATTAGGCCCTATCAGGATTTGTTTGTTAGTTTTCATGTTGTCTTTATTATATATTTTAATTATTTTTTTAGACCAGTGGCAAGTGTTAGAACTAGCCCAGCCCCCGTAAATTTTTCTCTCCCAATCCCCCGCCAACCAAAATTTGTGTGTACTCCCTGCTTATGATAATAGATTCTGGTCATGCCGGCGTCCATTTTGACGCTAACACTACATGACAAAACATTAATGCGAAAAACAAATATTTACATACGAGACGTCTAGTTCTACATACACACGCAAATCATTTCCCTTGTGGGCATTTCATAAAGCCTAAAATATCATGGATTTCTTAGATGGTAAGTTAATAAAAACTTTGTTAGCTCAACTGTTCAAAATAATAATTAAACGGGAAAACATTGATCGCATCGGGCCAATCGCGACTCCTTCGTGAAGGCGTCAGGCTAACATTGTTGCTTAGTTTAAGAATTCAATGACAAGTGGTGTCATTATAACTGTCTTATTCGGACCTAAATTATTGCCAACTTAGATTTTTCAATACCAGGTGCTAAATAAATAATTTACATACAATTGTACTTTGAAACTAAACCATTGCCAAATTATAATACTAATTGACAGATGTAAAAAAAAAAAAGCCTATAAATATTAAAAATTTTAGTCCGAAAATATTATCAACTTAGACTGTTCAATGACAGATGCTAAATTAATAGATGTGTTCTTTGGAACAAATCATTGCCAACTTAGACTATCTAATAACAGGTGCTAAATGGATAAATGTTTACTTTGGACGAAATTATTGTTAACTTTGCTGGCCCTCGTTATAAATCGGTGGGACAATTTGGTTATTAATAAATTTTTTGTTTTCAACATTGTAGCATTTAAATGTGTAAAAAATTTGAATTGTGCTCATTTGTTGTCTATAAAAAGCCATTTACGATAATGTATAGAGTCTACTTTATAGTGGGATGGCTTTTACATGGACAAATTTAAAAATTGTATCCTTTTGATAGGTCTATATAGCAAGTGAAGCAGCGTTTCCTGTGTTTCTGCATACGGTATATAAGGGGATAGTGTGGCAAGCACAACACCCCAGCCGTCTTGACTTTTCTCTCCAATTTAATGCCCAGGGCCAATCAAGAACTCAGGGACACCCTCCCGAAACGGAAATAGTCCTCGCGTTTAACAGGATTGAAATCCGGGACCTTCTGCCCAGCGGACACACCACGTTGTATCGACGATGTTTTTTCTACCGTGGTTTCCCCGTTTTTTTCCCGTCGATACGACGTAATGTCCCCACTGGGTGTACGACAATACGACTTACAACCATCTTACCCCCCGACGGACTTAATAAACTTTCATTCCACAACCTCAGTATAATGGATATGATAGTTTAAGTATATTGTGTGCATTTTAAATAAGTTAGTTCGTCTAAACACAACTCGTGTAGAATTATATATCGGCTTTTAAATGTGTACTGTACTACTGTACTACTTGAATGTCCTAAGCTAACCGACCTAAGGCACACACTACCCCCCCCCCATCCCTCAATCTTATATTACCAACACACTATACATCAATACAGAACAACTAAAAAGGACATGTAAATATCTTTGTCTGGCATTGACTGCAAGAGAGCAAGAAAACTGCTATGCAGACTGACTAATAGAAGAAGAAGTAAAAGTAAATGTGTACAGGTAGTTTGGAGGCGCGTTGACTAACGACTGCATTCCGAAGGTCCCGAGTTCAAACCCGGTGAAGACTTGGGTGTTTATTTCATCTTATGGTCTGGAGGGTGTCCCTGAGTCTACCCGGATGGGCACCTGACAATAGTTCGGATTAAAAGTTAAGCGTCTGGGCATTGTACAGACCACACAAACCCTCAGTAGCCTATGCCAAGGAAACTTGTGAACAGGCCCTTTAGATGAAATAGTTCTGACGGGGGTTAATGATTACTTTCTTACTTAAACTTAAGTTATGAACACTATTTAAAAAGGTATGTACTAGATTTTGTTTTAGTAACGTTAAAAGTTCAATCATTGCAAATCCTAGACTGTCCGTCGTTAGCGGCAACTGGCCTGCATTTGTCCACTACTAACGCCACAGTAGGAACAGTGGTCCAACTCAGCTGTGATCAATTCGGCCACAGACCATCAGATTCGATTCTTGTGCTATCATGTCAGGACAGCGGGAAATGGAATAACACGATACCAACATGTGAATGTAAGTACTCGTATTCGGATGCATTGACTAATAAATCGTAATCGTTACTTATTATGGGTCGGAATAAGCTCCATGAGTGCGATCCGCATTCATATTTTATAAGTTCTGTCAATCAGATCGGGCGTTTTCAGTAAACCGGCGTATCCCTGGCCAAATAATCCCGTGATCCAGTTATTTATACACTTCTATTTCTGTATCCCCTTTACATTTAGTTATGTTATAAGTTACATATTTTTCTTCTAAACAGAAGATTATTACCCCCATTTGCCCCAAAACTCCTGAAGGGCGGCAGGGTTAACACCCGGCTCGTCTTGTTGGCAGTCCAAAATACTAAACACCGATTTTATAAGTGTCTCAAAAATACCGCACGAGCAAATCCGGCTCTTACGGGTCGGGCGGAACGGTGTTGAGTGAGTGGATCGGGAGGGGGTGTGTGTGGATTTCTCACCAAGATCCTGTCCGAGCGCCATCCACCCCGCGGCACGCCGATAAGGAGTTTCGGGTAACGTAGGGTACGGTCCCCGCAGTGCATGCACTACACTTCACTCCCACTCCTGCAAAATTGCCCTTGCATCATTAACGTGGTGGCTCGCTCGTATACATGCACAGGGGTCGGCAACCTTTTGACAGTAGTGTGCCAAAGTAGGATTTATAATTTATTCAGCGTGCCAACACCTTAAATTCATCCTGCTCTAGCACTCAATTTCTTCTAGAATATAATCGACTTTTTGCAGGTCTTCGAGTGCCATTAAAAAATGTTCTGCGCTGTGTGCCAAGTCTGGCACGCGTGCCGTAAGTTGCCGACCCCCTGATTAATACACTTAATAATCAGTTTGCTGTGATAAGGAAGATTAGATTGTAAGATATGCGATGATGATGATCATTGTGTTCGTTGATTTTCCACATTGGCCATTTGCAGGGTCCTGGGAGCTGAACACCGAAGAGAAAGTCATCTTTGGGACATCGGTGGCTGCTGGTGCTTTCATCATAGTCATCCTAATCGCCATTCTGGTGGCCTACTTCTGTTGCTACAAACCAAAACAAAGAGACAAAGAAGAAAAGTAGGTCAATCCGTATACAAATAAACATTAATATTAATATATCTTTATAACATGTTTATTGTTATAGAAGTAGCATTTTTTCCTGTGAGTATATCCTTAAATTTCTCGACAATAATAAACAAAATATTGGTACTTTAATGATTCGCCGCTAAACTTTTTATTGTGGTGGTTTATTGATCAGCTGTAGTTGGATGCAGCATCGCATATTTAAAAAAAAAATAGTTATGTCTAGAATTTAAGTATTTAAATGTCAGAAATGATAATTAAATCCTATGGGTTTGTTTTTCTACTACATAATAGAAAATGTATCTGTGAAAATATACTAGATTTAGCACAAATTATGACTGATTGGGGGGTAGTTTTTTTTTAAAACGTTGTCCTCGGGTTTAAAAACACTTCGGTGGGCACGAGTTATTTTTTTTTATGACAACCACAAGTAGTCATGTTGTATTTAATTCTGCTTTGGTTTTCATGGGGGCAAGTGCTATTGCATATTCCTTTGTTTTGTTCACCTATCTTATCTTATATACAAGCTACATTGCCCGGCGTTGCCGTGGATGAAAAAACAAAACAGGACTGTATAAGGTGCAGATAAAAAATTTATAAACTACAATTAAAAGAAAGCTATAAATCTAATATTTAAATTATTATTTTTTTACTAAAGACTTTTAGGACTTTTAGGAAAGTAATTTAATATAAATATTGTAATCGGGTAAAAAAAATAGGGAAGTATTTTTATGTAACAAAAATCTAAATTACCAGTAGATTTACAATGTCTTTTGTTTTGAAAAGTTTGAAAAAAAAAATTGTAGAAAAAAAAAGTAAATGAGAATCGAACCCGGGTCGTTCGCATAGCAGTCCGCTACCTTAACCACTGAGCTAGCGAAGACACTTGTCCGATGTGAAAAATTATTAGACAGTATATAGGCCTAGAACTAAATAGGTCAGTGACACAAACCCACATGTTTTCAAATTGACCAATGGACATCCGCGGGGACACAAACACGATTTTTTTATATATAGAGATTACAGACGCTCCTTCTATAAATAAGATTATTGCGTCCTACGTTCGTCCGTGGTCCGAGTCTAGTCTTGCATTTTTATTAATGTTTTAAATGATGTTAAGTTACTGGTTTTTCTGGTTTGTTCAGGCAACCCATTCCATGCCCGAATGCCACTCGGAAAGAAAGAGTACTTTTATGCATTTGTTCTCGCATAACGGATAAGGGAAGTGTTTTTGTCCTTATGTTTATCTCAGCATTATAACAGGTTGTTATTGGGTTGTATTTCTAAATTAGAGTTTAAAAGAGACAACCTTTGAGACAATCACCTCCTCATTTTCTGTTTCTTGGTTTTGCCCAGTGACACACCCAACCGTCAGGAATAGTGTCTCTGTGTCTCTCGCCCTTGTTAGCCCTGTGTCAGGAATAGTGTCTCTCGCCCTCCTTAGCCCTGTGTCAGGAATAGTGTCTCTCGCCCTCCTTAGCCCTGTGTCAGTTAGGGATTTTCTTTGTTAAGTACTATCGTTCTGACTATATGTGAAGACCTATGTATGTGACGCGTGTAAATAATGCAAGAGTCGGCAACCATTAGCTAATAGTGTGCCAAACTAGGATTTCTAAATATCATTGAGCGTGCCAACAGTTTGAAAGTCAACCTGCTCTATTATATATTTTTTGAATCATTTCTATTAGCCAATTTATTTATCGACATAGCAGGACCAATGCCAAAAGCAAAGGAACCCGATTGTGACAATCTTTAAAGCGTTTTTTATTCAATAAAAAAACAAACCATTTGTGATAATCATCCTTTTTATTTGCATTCATTCAAATACACAATTGTATTACTAAACTTTCACATTTTTTGTTAATTATTATCTAAATGTTATTATTTAGTTTGGATCTAACACCTACTATAAATTAATTATACTTTTAAATCATTATTTTATATTTTTATGTATTGTTTAAAACTGCGGTTACTATACTAACGTTGAGAGGAATAAATACGAAGTGGTCATACATACGCGGTAGTTAATGTGATGTTTGAAAATGTACATATATACATTTTTTAGTTACGGTATATAATATTTATATCATTTTCAACTATCTTTTACAGTTGATAATTCCAAAGTTATACTATTCTTTTATAAAAGAAAAAAAAGATGCATATTAGAAATATAAGCGCAACGAAAACGGGTAAATTATATCCCATTAGTTAACACTTAACATGCCAAAGGTTTTTTACGCAAAATGTGCTGCACTGCCAACTCGTTTTTTGGTAATTTCACAAAATTAATGTCTGGAGTTAAAAAATGTATAAAAAATTAATGGACTATTGTGGAAGCATGAAATTTTTACCATATATGTAAAACATAATACCATACTTAAAAAAAAAGTTTTCATGCAAATTAGTGTCACGTGATCATGGCGGCCATCTTGAATTTGTGACACTTATAGAAAATTATGTACTTGTGTCCACTTTTTTTCTTCTTTGAGAACCTTCGGAAAATATGAGTGCACTATTACAGCATATAAACATAAAAGGACACATAAATCGGCTTCAGTACTAAGATAAACATAAACAAGATTGTAGGCTACATGCAACATCCACGTGGTTCGGTTTTGAGCGTCAAAGTCAAAACGCGTCATAGGTGCCTGTGACGTCACATAATTACTCCGTTGAAGAATAGCGTTCTCTTACGTTATCTATCATACTGTTTATGTTAGACTCTCAGGTAAATAGTGTGAATAACGTTTGGTTCGAGTCAAAGTTATTCCTTCATTACTGTTTAGTTATTATTGAGTACTGCTATAACCGACGGTTGGATATGTGACGCATACAAATAATAAAACCGAAAATACTGGTGATTGAGGTTAAGATAGTCATGCCAGTCATGATACACTGTCCAAACTCTATACCATTGATTATTCGGTTATGATTTTGATCCATTTCCTAAGACCACTATGATTTTCGACTAAAGTCGAATTTGGCATACAGAAAGAGTTTTGTAAATTCGACTTTAGTCGAATTTGGCATGTTAAGTGTTAAAAAAAAGGTATCCAAATTTGATTCTAAAGGAGATACAATGCCAAACGAATTATGTTTTGTAATATACAAAATATTACTGATTAATTTTTTATTTCTTTATACGAATCCAGCTTTATGGTATTCATTTCAAGATTTGATTAGAGGTATACAATTTATTTACGTTACATAGTTGTAAATAAACATTTCCTGCATTAATTGTTGGTCCATTGAAGGAGTTTATCTTTTAAACATTTATAATTACACCAATTGATAGTCTAATGCTATTATATAAGTGTATTATATTTATTTAATCAATAAATAAAATTAATTTGTTTTAGAATTAATTATATTTATGTTTAATTAAAGAAGATGAGCATAAAATCTATTTTAAATGTAAATAGTCAATATCAATTAATGAGCGCCTTGTGTTGAATGCTCTTCGCTACTTGAATAATGTCAGATACTTACTTAGTCACTTCTGACTGGTCAAGTGTAAGTGACCTCTTTATATGCTTAAAACTGCTTTCATGTGCGATAATTATTGACTTGACTTACTTGACTTACTTGACTTACTTGACTTACTTGACTTACTTGACTTACTTGACTTACTTGACTTACTTGACTTACTTGACTTACTTGACTTACTTGACTTACTTGACTTACGTGACTTACTTGACTTACTTGACTTACTTGACTTACTTGACTTACTTGACTTACTTACTTGACTTACTTGACTTACTTGACTTACTTGACTTACTTGACTTACTTGATCTACTTGACTTACTTGACTTACTTGACTTACTTGACTTACTTGACTTACTTGATTTACTTGACTTACTTGACTTACTTGACTTACTAGACTTACTAGACTTACTTGACTTACTTGACTTACTTGACTTACTTGACTTACTTGACTTACTTGACTTACTTGACTTACTTGACTTACTTGACTTACTTGACTTACTTGACTTACTTGACTTACTTGACTTACTTGACTTACTTGACTTATATTTCCTTAAATTCCTTTTGGAACAAAGGGCAACAATTCTCCAACGCACTCAGTTCTGGGCAGATTTGTTTGGTTCACCCCATTTCATGCCGCACTGCTTCATTTCTTCCTTGCACGATCTTCTAAATGTTGTCCTGGGCCTGCCAGTGTGTGTTCCATTTGGAGAACTAGTCTCGAGATGTCTTCAGCTGGCTTTCTGAGAGATTGGCCAACCCATCATTGGAGAACTAGTCTCGAGATGTCTTCAGCTGGCTTTCTGAGAGATTGGCCAACCCATCATTGGAGAACTAGTCTCGAGATGTCTTCAGCTGGCTTTCTGAGAGATTGGCCAACCCATCATTGGAGAACTAGTCTCGAGATGTCTTCAGCTGGCTTTCTGAGAGATTGGCCAACCCATCATTGGAGAACTAGTCTCGAGATGTCTTCAGCTGGCTTTCTATTTCCGTCTAGCTATGTGTTGGATGATGGAGTCTTGTTTTGTCATCTGCCACAAGTCTTAATGTGTATCCTGTCCCTGCGGTTTATCTAAGAATTTTCCTCAGGCAGCTGTTGACAAAGGTCTGGAGTATGCTGGTAAGTGTAAATTGAAGCGAAGCTGAAAGTAGAGCGAATGCCTAGCAGTTGAGAAAAACAATGACAGGTTTCATTCATATTTGTCCGCAAACTGACACATTTTGGTGCCCATTTTTTTTTGCATGTTTAAAATTCAACTAGCTGCATTTTTAAATCGCCAATATCTCCACTTAAAAGAAATGATCCGCATATAAGAAGGTTGTAGTAAGATCAAGCCAGTTAGGCTTGATGTAGTATGAAAATAGGAATTCATGAATTTAAAAGTCTAACCTTTGTTTAGACTACTCCGCTTTGAGTGCATCAACGTGCTTCTGAAAAAGCCCAACTATATATCTTAATATCTGCCTTAAATTAGGGAATTACTCGTAGTTAAATGTTTTGAAATTAATTTCACGGCAAGATATGTCTAGTTTCAATGCAAATTCATTCCAGTGGTCTAACAGTTCAAGTGCTGTTTGACCCCGTCCTTGTAAATGCAAGTTCAACTCACTGAAAAGAGTCGTTATGTCATTCAGAAATATCGGCTTCAAGAGTCATTTCTCCTCCTTCAATACCGGAAGAAAAAACAATTTCAACATGAAATAACTCTTTAACGTCTTGCGTGCCCTTGAAAATCACTCTGCGTGTCAATTCTGGCATCTTCATTGTCCGTACACTTTCTCTGTTCATTTCATCTGTCTATTATCCAGGTGTCAGAAGCATACAGGAGTATTGACATAGCGAGTGAGTTCATTAGTTTGATCATTAGGATTAGAGTTATGTCCCTGTCGGTTTTTACCTTCTTTAGTTTGGCAAGAGCCGCTGAGGTCGGGGAAATCCGAATGATCGCCTCCTATATGTTCTGGACCTTTCCTTCATCCCAACTGATCGCTTCACTGTATTTGAAGCTATTGACACCATTGATCATCCCGCCATTATCTCGGGTGTCTGCGGTGACGTTTCGCCATTATTGGTCGTCAGTCTGGTCAATGTTAGCACTCATTCGCATACCACTCGATGTAAAGATCAATATTCTCTGAACAAACTTTCCAGGCAAAACTATTTTGATTTCAATAGAATTGTCACAGCTATTGCAACAAGTATAGTTATTGACATTGTTGCGATTCTGTTGGTCTTATTTATTTTCATATTATCTACTCCTTTAAGTCAGACTCAATCCATATAAGTTCACTAATTTTAAAAACAAGAATTGAAAACAAGAATATAGGTGTGATAAAATGTGGCATGGTGGTCAGCGCGTTCGGCTGGCGTATTGAAGATTTTGGGTTCGAATCCTGGTGGAGACTAGGATTTGTTCCCGGAACTTGAGTGTGTCCCTGAGTCTACCCAGCTCTGATGGGTATCTTACATTAGTTGGGGTAAAGTAAAAGCGGCTGTGCATTGTGCTGACCACACATCTCCTAGTATGCCGTGGTCACAGAAACTGGTGAACGCTGCTTCATCAGCCCTATGATCAGTTAGGTCCAAAGGGTACTTTACTTACAATGGCCACATGCAATGTTTATTCTTTTTCTCTATGTCAGCGAATACATCGGAAAGCGAAAACAATTTGTCTCTATCTCCATTCATCTCCATACTTAGAAAGATTGCCCTGTGTGATTAGAATTAGGTTTTCCCCATCAGAGAAATGTTAATGTATCTACAGTATAGAATAGTGTAGATGGATATACGTGAAATTAATATGGATGTTTTTAGACAATGTGTCTACCTGTTTTCTCATTACACGTGAAATGATTGTGGGTGTTTTTAGTCAATGTATCTAACCTGTTTTCTCATTGCGCAGGCTGTACGAGTCAAGCTACCATGGTTCAAGTCCCAGGAACGGTTTCGACGGCCCGTACAACGATAGAGACTCTTATCCCGTGACCTATTTAGCCTACCAGGAGTAAGTACCACCCATATTTACGTCATTCGAGCTCATGACACGCGAGCCAGCCACTAAATACCTCCTGAAACATACAAACAACAATATGTTATGAGTTATAGCTGTAAAAGTTGGCCATGAACAAGAAATGCAATACCCATGCTTGTGTTGTGTATTTATTTGACAGCATTGTTGGGATTTGTGCAGTCTTTAGATCTACACATGGAAGTGAACTCCTGATACATATCTATAGACTTTAGTACACAAACATAATTAATCTGTATAGTATAATAATATATATAATATAATAATAAAATAACAAAATAACAAAATAAAAATCCAAATTAGCAAGAAACCTAAAAGAATAATTTATCTCTGGAATAAATGTAACACAACAGAACTACATCAAGCAGCAATAAAATTCCAAACCAATTTTCTTACTAAATACAATATAGATAGTCCAGTTGAAGATATTTGGCAATTTATAAAAACCAACTTAAAAGCAATAATGGCTGACTCTATGCCAACAAAACAAACATCAAATAAAATTAACAAATGTTGGTTTAACACTAAACTAAAGAAACTGTGTAAACAAAAAGAAAATCTATTCAAAAAGTTTAAGGCAACTAATTCAATTAGACTACATAAAAAATACCTAAAAATTAAACATTTAACTCAGAAACTAAGCAGACAGCTGCAGAATGAATATGTAAACAATGTAATTTCTAAAGATAATAATAAAAACTTATGGTCCTACATTAAATCAAGAAAAATGGACACTACAGGCATAGCTCCACTAAAAGGCCAAAACAACAAAACTTATAATGATAATGAAACTAAAGCTAATATCCTAAACACACACTTTGCATCATCTTTTTCAAATCCAGGTGACAAAGAAATATTCATAAATTTAAACAAACTAGAAGAGATAGGAAATATAAATGTAGATGAAAAAGGCATTAAACAACTCCTAACCAACTTAAAAGTAAACAAAGCTTCTGGTCCAGATGAAATACCAGCAAGACTGCTTAAAGAACTAACTAATGAAATATCTCCAATCTTTAAAATACTTTTTCAGGCCTCTCTAAACCAGGGCAAAGTGCCCAAAGATTGGAAATTAGCCAATGTAACCCCCCTTTTCAAAAAAGGAGATAAATCTGACCCCGGAAATTATAGACCTGTTTCTCTAACAAGCATAACATGTAAATTACTTGAACATATAATATATAGTAGTATAGTAAATCATCTAGACAAACTAAATGCACTGTGCCCACACCAACATGGCTTCAGGAAAAATAGATCATGTGAGACTCAATTGATAGGCTTAATAGATGACTTGTCTAAGGGATTAGATAATAACAACCAAATTGATGCTATATTACTAGATTTTTCAAAAGCATTTGATAAAGTTCATCATTCTAGTCTTCTTAAAAAACTTAAATACTTTGGCATCTCTGGTCCCTTACATCAGTGGATTCAGGACTTTCTTATAGGCAGAGAACAAACAGTGATAATAAATGGCTCTAAGTCATCACCAATAACAGTAAACTCAGGAGTTCCACAAGGAACTGTTCTAGGGCCCCTACTATTTCTAATTTACATTAATGATCTGCCAAATTGCATCAACACAGGCACAAAAGTAAGATTATTTGCTGATGATTGCATAATTTATAGAATAATAAAGACAGGAAAAGATAGTGAACTTTTACAAAAAGACCTAGATGAACTACAAAAATGGGAATCAAACTGGAGTATGTCTTTTCACCCAGAAAAATGCCAACTAATAAGGGTATCCAAGAAAAAGAAACAAATAATAACAAACTACTTCATTCATGGTAAAGAACTAACTCAAACTAGCAATGCTAAGTATCTAGGAGTAATAATAAATGATAAGTTATCTTGGAACCCTCACATTGATGAAGTAATTAAAAAATCAAACAAAACATTAGGATTCATAAAAAGGAACTTTTACAAATGTAATAAGAATATAAAACTAAAATGCTATCTCACATTAGTTAGGCCTATACTAGAATATGCAGGATCTGTATGGGGGGGAGACCACGTGGCTTGGCCCACGTGCCTTGGTCTTTTTGGAAGGGGCAAAATAAATGAGAACGGACAGAGATTGCTGGAACTGTGTTGTTCACGGGGCTTGTGTGTGACTAACACTTTCTTTAAATGCAAAGATATACACCAAGTGTCCTGGAGACACCCTCGATCGCGCCAATGGCACCAGTTGGACCTCATCATCACCAGGCGTTCACAACTTGCTAGTGTTCTTCTCACCCGTAGTTACCATAGTGCCGACTGCGACACTGATCACTCCCTAGTGGCCAGCAAGGTACGAATAATGCGAAGGAACTCGTATCACACCAAAGAAAAGAGACGTCAACGCATAAACACCTATTGCATGAAGGACCCAGTAAAAACACAGCTTTACATTGGCAAAATACAAGAAGCCCTCCCAAAATCAACCCAAAATGTCACTATTGACTCCAAATGGTCGGATCTCCGCGATTCGATATACGACTCAGCAATACATGCCTTTGGCAAAAAAAAACGCGAAAACACGGACTGGTTCGACGCCAACTGGGATGAAATGAAACCTGTCACCGAAGCTAAAAGGAAAGCTCTCCTGGCATACAAGGAGAAGCCTACTCCCGACACACTGAACGCCCTCAAAACAGCTAAGATGCATGCTCAGAGGGTTGCCCGTCAATGTGCCAATACCTACTGGCTTAACCTCTGCTCAAGCATACAATCAGCTGCTGATATGGGAAACGCCAAAGCCATGTACGAAAACATTAAAAAAGCAATCGGCCCTACGACGTCAAAGGTTGCACCCCTAAAATCCAAAACTGGAGAAATCATCAAGGACGAAGCGGAACAGCTCAAACGCTGGATTGAACATTACCTGGAACTGTATGCAACAGTTAACACAGTCTCCAGCACCGCCCTAGATGACATCCCCGACATGCCGCTCATGGAAGAACTAGATGCCATTCCCACACAGGAAGAGCTAAGCAAAGCCATCGACCGCCTAGCCTGTGGAAAAGCCCCTGGGAGCGATGGAATACCTCCAGAAGCTCTGAAGAACGGTAAGACAGTGCTGCTCCAGCCCTTACACGAGCTGCTAGTCCTCTGCTGGTAACAGGGATACATCCCCCAGGACATGAAGGACGCCAACATAGTGACGCTATATAAGAATAAGGGCGATAGAAGCGACTGCAATAACTACCGCGGTATCTCGCTTCTGAGCATCGTAGGAAAGGCTTTTGCCCGCGTCACTCTTACTCGCTTGCAGAGTTTAGCCTCCCGAGTTTATCCAGAGTCACAATGTGGTTTTCGGGCGGGTCGGTCTACCATAGACATGGTGTTCTCCATACGGCAGATGCAGGAAAAATGTAGAGAGCAGCAGATGCCACTATACATCGCCTTCATAGACCTGACAAAAGCCTTTGATTTAGTTAGTCGCAGTGGGCTGTTCCAAATTCTGGAAAAAATTGGCTGTCCCCCACACTTACTCGCCATCATCAGACAGTTCCATAATAACATGCAGGGCACAGTGCACTTCAACGGAGCCACCTCTGAAGCCTTCCCAGTCAGTAGCGGTGTAAAGCAAGGCTGTGTACTCGCACCAACACTGTTCGCAATATTCTTCTCTATACTGCTCCGATACGCCTTCAAGGATAGTAGTGATGGAATCTGGTTACACACCAGAGCTGATGGAGGACTTTTCAACACTGCCCGTCTCCGAGCCAAAACCAAAACGAAAGAGGTCCTAATTCGCGAGCTACTTTTTGCTGACGATGCGGCCCTGATATCAAACACAGAAACAGGCCTACAACAGCTTGTGTCAAGCTTCGCCAACGCCTGCAAAGAATTCGGCCTGCAGGTGAGCATAAAGAAGACAAATATCATGGCCCAAGACACATGCTCCGTTCCTATCATTACTATAGAAAACGAAAACCTGGAAGTTGTGGACTGTTTCACCTACTTGGGGTCCAAGATTTCCAGCTCATTGTCCATAGAGGATGAACTAAATAGCAGAATCGGCAAGGCAGCTGCCACAATGGCTATACTTGGTAAACGGGTTTGGGAAAACACCAGGCTGACAGAAAGGACCAAACTATGTGTCTACCAGGCCTGCGTCATCAGCACGCTGCTTTATGGTAGCGAATCATGGACAACCTATGCGTCCCATGAGCGCAAGCTCAATAGCTTCCACCTGAGGTGTCTGCGTCGCGTCCTTGGCATTAAATGGCAGGACAAAGTCCCTAACAGTGAGGTACTGACGCGCGCCAGCGCCCAAAGCATGTTCGCAGTCCTCAGTGAAAGGCGCCTAAGATGGCTAGGACATGTAAGAAGAATGAGTCCAGGCAGAATCCCAAAGGACCTCCTATATGGAGAATTGGCATCTGGGAAGAGAAAGACAGGTCGCCCACGCCTCCGCTATAAAGATGTCTGTATGAGAGACATGAGAGCAGCCAGAATAAGTACAAGTGACTGGGAGGAGAAGGCAGAGGATCGGTCCACCTGGCGCACTGCTGTCAGGAAAGGGGTTAAAACGGCAGAGGAAAATAGAATGGAGGAGAGCATAAATAAAAGGGCTAAAAGAAAAGCGGAAAAAATAGGACCCACAGAACACGTGTGCAAAGGCTGTAAAAAAGACTGTCATTCAAGGATAGGCCTGCTCAGCCACACGAGGAAGTGCAACCTCGAATCACGGTGATGCACCATCGTCTCGCGAGACGGAAGGATGCCATTGAGTATGGGACCCATCAACTAAAGAAAACATTAAAAAATTAGAACAAATTCAAAAAAGAGCTGCAAGGTTTATAACTAGTGAATATTCCCAATTGACAAGAGTAACACCATTAGTCAAATCACTAAACCTAGAAACACTAGAGGACAGAAGGGCAAAGAGTAAAGTAGTAATAATACATAAGGCATTAAACTCTAATTTAGAAATACAACCCAATAACAATCTGTTGCAAAGCTCAGATAAACATAAAGACAAAAACACCTTCCTTGTCCCTTATGCGAGAACAAATGCATATAAGTACTCTTTCTTCCCGAGTGGCATTCGGGCATGGAATGGGTTGCCTGAACAAACCAGGAAAACCAATAACCTAACATCATTTAAAACATTAATAAAAATGCAAGACTAGACTCGGACCACGGATGAGCGTAGGACGCAATAATCTTCTTTATAGAAGGAGCGTCTGTAATGTATAAGATAAGATGTATTGTATAGAACTACATATAGACAGATAGGCAGATTAATAGATAGATATATAATTGATAGATATATAGATAGGTAGATAGATGAATAGACAGAAAGAGAGACTGATAGGTATGTATGGATATATATATATATTAGATTAGATAGTTTTTATAGGTTAGATAGATTAGACAGATTAGACAGATTAGACAGATTAGACATATTAGACAGATTAGACAGATTAGACAGATTAGACAGATTAGACAGATTAGACAGATTAGACAGATTAGACAGATTAGATACATTAGATACATTAGATTAGATAGATAGATGACTAGATAGATAGATAGATGTCTAGATAGTTAGATATACTAATACATAAATAGATAGACATATAGATATATAGATAGATAGTCTGATATGTAGGCTAGATAGATATATAGATAATAGGTAGATAGACTGATAGACAGAGAAAGAAAGACATCATTCATGACACTCTACTCCATTCTCATTACCGGTAATTAAAACATTGTAGGCCTACATGATCGTATCATTTAATCATACATAAATCTCAAGAAATTAAAATAAAAAAAACCCACAAAAACTAGATCCGAATGCCTCATGCATAAGTCTCCAAAATAAAAGCTTGTACCACATTGGTCTTAACAAAAAAAAAATTATCAACGAGTCAGTTATAATGGCATTTTGTTTCTTTTTCTTGGTTTTCAAATGTAACTATGTGACAGAGATTTAACCTGCCAAGATCACATCAACCTGCACTTATTATAATACAACTTACAACATACCTGCCTGCAATTGTTTTCTTATCTCCGGGGTGGTAAATTAGTCCAACCAATGTTACAGTTTAATTATTTTGTTTGTACGTGGGCGAACGGAACATGATGGTGTAGTGGACTTGGCGTTGTTTTGTTGGTCCTTTATAATGGTCTTACGTTCAAAAAAACTGGTTCAAATTTAAGCCCTGAAATGTTTCTTCTTCTTCTTCTTCATATTACTGTACAGACCCCCGTTAGGACCGAGGCTATTGCTGCTTTTCCTAAATCTTAGTCCGGCAACGGTGAATGTCTGACATGAGATTGGGAGAAAATAAAAGCAGACCTTTGTTAATAGATGCCTGAGAAATTTATTGAAATTAGGCCCAACGGGACACTACTTTTTATAACTTTACTTTACTTTACTATACTTTTACTTTACATTAGCCTACTTTTACTTACTATACTTTTACTTACTATACTTTTCATTTACTATACTTTTACTTACAATGCTTTTAATTTACTATACTTTTACTTACTATAATTTTAATTTACTATACTTTTACTTACTATACTTTTAATTTACTATACTTTTACTTACTATACTTTTGCTTACTATACTTTTACTTACTATACTTTTAATTTACTATACTTTTACTTACTATACTTTTAATTTACTATACTTTTACTTACTATACTTTTAATTTACTATACTTTTACTAACTATACTTTTAATTTACTATACTTTTACTTACTATACTTTTAATTTACTATACTTTTACTTACTATACTTTTAATTTACTATACTTTTACTAACTATACTTTTAATTTACTATACTTTTACTTACTATACTTTTACTTACTATACTTTTAATTTACTATACTTTTACTTACTATACTTTTACTTACTATACTTTTAATTTACTATACTTTTACTTACTATACTTTTACTTACTATACTTTTACTTACTATACTTTTAATTTACTATACTTTTACTTACAATGCTTTTAATTTACTATACTTTTACTTACTATACTTTTAATTTACTATACTTTTACTTACTATACTTTTAATTTACTATACTTTTACTTACTATACTTTTAATTTACTATACTTTTAATTTACTATACTTTTACTTACTATACTTTTAATTTACTATACTTTTACTTACTATACTTTTAATTTACTATACTTTTACTTACTATACTTTTAATTTACTATACTTTTACTTACTATACTTTTAATTTACTATACTTTTAATTTACTATACTTTCATTTTACTATACTTCTCATGTGCTAACTTCGTCAACAAAAGAAGTGTTTTGTTTTACCAAGAGCCGTATGTATGTATGTTTTGTTTGCCTCTGCGTGTGTGTCTGCCAGTGTGTCTGTATGTGTGTCTGGTTGTGTCTTTTATCTTGACATGCACACCACTGAGAAAAATACAAAACAACGCTACTATCAACTCTTTGTTTTTTTCAGAACTGTACATTGAAAGTTAGCTCAGTCACCTAGCCGGTCACCATTGTTCATGTTACAATTAACAAACCGACGAACAAAAACAATGCTCCCTTTTTGGTATATTTATATAAGACCCCAACATGGGGGTTGCAACCTCAACACCCCCCGCGCCTCCCTTCCTTGTCGAAGCCTGGGGGCCCATGAACAAAAGGTTGATTGTAATTTAACCCGGAAACGATTAGGCAGGTCACGTTACATGCACGCGGTGTCTAGACCTGCATATAATAGAAGACCTAAGTGCTGTAATAAAAGAAAAAACAACATCCATACGTCACTTCCTTAGGCCATGTCATTATTGTGCATTGACTCTTGCTATTTTAGTCAACACATTTTTTTCAAGAATACTTTTAATTAATAAATTCTGAAATACATTATATTGATCAACGATTATTTAATAATTCGCCGAATTAGAGCATTTAAATTTGTCAAAACAGAAATAGATGTAGGCCTACCTATTGAAAAAAAAATCAATTTCGTGTAATATTATTTAACTATATATTTCAGTATGGACGATGGCAAGTATGCTGGATATGTCAACACTGGAACTTTGGATAAGCCTTGGTAAGTGGGCAACTGGTTTTAAGATATGTAGTCCTATTCTTAACGTTTAGAGAAACCTATTTCAAATAATGTTCACACCATTTGGGGATAATTAGGTCACGTTGACCCAATGACCTGCACTTTTAATAAGCACACTTTTTATTTACCGACATTACTTGTCACAACTATCCCAGCATTCCATCAGAAGCTGGGACACGAAGGGGTAAGGCAAGACCATCATAAGTACTTACGGTGGTCTTGGGTTAGGCCACCCCTCCCCCGGGGAAACAATATACTATTTACATTATTTTTGTGCTGCGATTATTTTTTTTACCTGGATTTGAGCCACAGGCCTACGACAGAGCACGCCAAAGCGCTGCTACACCAACAACGTGTGTGCCAATATAGTGCTAGAGGCGTAGATTTCCCTGAGAATTCAAATTAGCTTCAATCCGTCAACACAAAGACGCATTTATTATTAAATGCTTATGCACTGGCATGAATTTTTTTTTTTTAAACATAGTCAGTTTTTGGAATCGATGCCGGCTTATGATTTTGAGGCGCCCTGTGCAATCGTGTCCATTCCTTTCCCGCCCCTTTCCCAGTACATTTTATGCACTTTTAAGGGAATTCTCAAAAGCGAACAAAAAATATAACAGCAGAATTAGGTGTTTCACATTTTATAAAGTGAAACTGTCAAAAAGTGATATGAATGTCTGCCTACCCGAGGCCATGTAAGGGTTGAAATGGCAAGAAATTGCTGCTACGCCCTTTTCCCAACTCTCCTCCCCAACGAAAATTCCTCTTATATTTTTCCAGTCCCTGTGCAATACGCCACAGTTTGGTGTCTAATTGCGCTCTGCGTCACTGTGTGTCCGTCCGTGCGTAAGCATTTGTGTGTGTGTGTGTGTGTGTTCATCCTTAAGTCTATAATCGCAAGTCTATCTAAGTCTGGGGATGCCTGTGTCTACCTGTGCCTTACCTGTGTCATACCTGTGCGATGTATACTAGTTTTTGTCTATCTGTACGCACCGTGCAAAGTTCAAAGTAATTTTTCTTTCGCGTGTCAGAAATATTTTCAAACTAAAAGGGTTTAAAATATCACAGAAAAGTATAGGTCAAAGATTCTTACCAAATGTCTACATTTCATTAGATCTACGTTTCATGTGTTTTTTTTTTCCTTTTTGTGTTTCAGGCTAGGCTACATCCCAAGGCCTAAAGTAACAGGAGCCAACCTGTACAACTGACAGGCAAAAAGTAAAAAGTAAAAACAAATTTCTTCACTGTCTAAAAACAGACCAACGGGAATTTCCTATCACCGACCAGGAAGTGACGCATCGAATTCACTTTGGATTGTACATAAGTGTTATAATTATGCCTTGTAAAAAAATAATTTATTTATCACATTTCAAAAATGTATATTATATATTTTTTTCCAAGTATTAAAATTTGCATGCTGTTTATACTGGTATTAAAAGATATAATCAAGTATAAACCTTTATAAGAAAATATAAACCGTGCAGGCCCTTGCATATTTCTTTGTGGAGTGTTAAAGTGCTTTGTGTTGTTATAGACATATATAATGAATGTATTATTTATATGGGTTTATTACAATACAAATCAAATCCCCGCAATACTTTCTAATACTTTCTAATCGCGTCTTAGAACTGGGCATCCTTTTTAAGTTCGCCCCATGAAAGGTTGCAGCTCTTCGTGTCCTCTTCGTTGGAGCGTCTCTATATGGTCTTGTGGCGACCAACCCATCTCTTTCCTATGATATCAAATCAAAATCCATCTCTTGTGTTTCCAAATGAGTGCCCGTCTGTGTAGGCGGCTAGACCCGATGCCGGCCCACACAATCCTCTCATAAACCGTAGCTGAGCAAAAATGGTCATCTCTTCCTCTTCACCAGCCTTGTGTATCACCAATATTTGGATGATATTACTTGATGTTACATCTTACACTGACCTAATTATCTGCCTCGTTTGGGATAACTTACTTGATATGTAATGAATACGTTGTATTCAACTTTGTATATATTACTGTACAATAAGTTGGTATTATGAGAATAATATACAGCCTTACAATTTCACTACTATAACTCTTCTATAACTGACAAGAAATAAAAATTAATATGTTATGGTCCCATTGGATCACTTTTATTTTATTTTTTGTTAAAAGTTTTATATCAATAAATAAATAAACCTTTGAAAAAGTTTACTGTAACTGGTCGATGTTGTTGTTTATTTAAATCATTGTCTTCGGCTAGGTACACATATTCAGAAAGACTGCTTACTCTAACGATTTCCCAGTGTTATGAAACAAAAAACTGCTTAATTTTTTTTTTTTTATCGACACTCCATTATATACAGATATTGTAAAAGCACCAAAATAAATTGTGTTAACGAAATTTTTGCTTTACACCGAATGCAGCTTTACTTTAACCATGTCCAAATCCTTTCCAATTGTTGCCCTATAATACTGTCCAATTGTTGCCCAACTAATGTCTAAATGTTACCTTAAAGTTGTTAGAATATTGTCCTAACGTTTCAAAATCGTTACTGAAATTGTTGCCTAACTTGTGTTCAAGTGTTGAATATATAATTATAATAGGCCTACATTTGACGTTGTCTGCACACAAAAAATAATTACTTTACTAACAAATTTGTCCATTAATTACTTATATAGTTGTTTTTTTTATTTATTTATTGGTCTAGCGAAATATGGGTTAATAAACATTAAAAACGTAGTTGCTGGAGATTTGCAGGAAAAAAAATCGCACCACGGAAGATCGTAGGACGCAATAATCTTCTTTAGAGTAGAAGCGTCTGTAATGTATAAGATAAGATGAAAATTTCATATTTGCCTTTTAAAAAAAAATGTACGTCCTTGTTATGTTATACATATAAATATTCTCCTAATTAGTTATGTATCTGGGGCAGATAAAAACCCAGAAGAAATCTAAAACAGGATCCGGAAGATTGAAGCGAATAACGAAAAAAAACACTAAATTAATGACTTGCATGACACACTTTGAAAATTAATATTATGGTTTTTGTTATTTATATTTTCTTTCTTTTTTTATGTGCTATATGAACAGCTGAAATTTCAAGGCCGATAACCGGCTAAAATAAGATCTTTAAGATTTAATTGTTGGAAGGAAAGACAATAATAAGATGGAGCGCGTGCTCTATTTTTATAGTTTAAGTGTTGTTTTTTTCTTGCGCAGCCAATTGACAAGTCTTAATGAGGCGTGAACTTTTGAACCCATATGTTCGTGAACTTCCTGTTCTATTTTTAAACTAATAAACAAAAAAACCATGCTTTTGCTGGTGTTTGACAATTGATTTCAACCTCGACGGCCAGTTCTAGTCTTTTAGAATTATACAAAGGATACAATATTAGTTATGAGGAATCCCTTTTTAACATCAAAAGTGAGTAGGCGATAACTAATACTCAAGTGTTAGTGGCGTGAAGTTAAATATTTATTTGTTTACAAAATAAATTAGTCAAGAGTTGCGTTTTCTTGGTTATTGAAAAACAAAATTCGTAGATTCATAAAAACGAATAACAAATATTCCTTTGCATATGGCAATAAATTTGAGATTTTAAAAAGGTGATTTTTCACTTCTGACTTTCACAATACATTGTTTTGTTTTGTAAACATCTTTTGGAAATGAAATACATTTTAATCCCCAACAAATTTGAGTACAACCAGTAAAGTAGCACACAGACATATTTCGAAACAAATAGTTGAATTCGACCGGAAATGTTTTTTATTTGTCGACCTTTTATGCATGCATACACGTTAAGACTTGTCAATAACGCTGTCATAAACGTAACTAAAGACTTACGCTGTATACAACTTTCGGTTTTAATTTTCCATTATGAAAATTATAGTGAATTACAAAACCGGAAGTCTGGAGGACCGGGTGTGATCGGATATTCCGAAACAAAGTGTTTCAAGTTATCAAATAGCAAAAACAAACTGTCCATCTTATTATAGTATTTGTTGAAAGTGAACATTGTAATATAAGAAGGAACAACCTTTTCAATGTATGTTCAAGCCAATCAAAGTTCCTTAAACAAAGAAAGCATTATAAGATTTTTTGGTACATATTGATCTATAGGATTTATAATGATTTCCATCAATACAACTATTGGGTTGAGAACTTCGTAACACGGGGTTACTTTTAAGCAGAAGTATTCTGTATTTGTAAAAAGTAAAACGTAAGTAAAGTATCCATCGGACCAAATTGGTTCATAGGTCCAGGCAAGCATGCGTTACGTGTTTCTGTGGCCGCGGCCTAATAGATGATTGTGTGACCAGCACTATGCACAGCCGCCTTTACTTTACCCTTGAGTCAATATACGAGAATTCTTTTTTAATGTTCTTCATAGTTTTTTTTTTTTTTTTTTTTTCAATTTATTTTAAGTTTCTAAAATTGCAAATTTGATAAATATTATATGTTGTTTTTTAAGTTTTGGGGCAAAATTGATGAACAGTAATAATTAATTCTAACTTAAAAATACAACTAGATTATTTATTACCATTTTAAATTAAATGGATAAAAACACTTTCCTTCTTTTAAATGTTAGAACAAACGCTAAGTAATTTTCTTTTTTTTCTAAGCATCAGCTGGACATGGTGTAGATTAATTATTGTTATTTTTAAAAAATTTGTATTCTACAAATGAAAAAAAAATGTTTAAAAAGTGTATCAATTAGATTAGGCCTACCTGTAGCTATTTTACTGGCTATGTTGAAATTAAAATGGTGCAAGGGGCATAAACAATAAAATGAAGGCGTTTTAAAAAGTACTCTCCCTTGTTTAAATAAATGTAAAATGTAAGGAAAACCAACTTAACAGCATTTAAAGCACTAATTGAAGAGTAAATTTATGGATAAGCGTAAGGCGCAATAATCTTCTGTATAAAAGGCGCTTCAACGCCATATAAGCTAAGAAGAGTTTTTTCAAATTCAATTTCATTACTAGCAATATTGAGAGTTTAATGTATAATTCAAAATAATTCAACTTGTTTCCTTACGGTTGACCCATCGATAAAGAACCCTATCTTTTCTTATCTTATACATTATAGACGTCCATTCTATAAAGAAGATTATTCATCCATCAGTGGTTTGTGTCTAGTCCTGCCTTGTTATTAGTGTTTTAAAGGAAGTAAAGCTATTGCTTTTCCTGGTTATTCCAGCTCATAGTTTTTCTCACACATTTTAAAATATCTAGGAAAAAAAGGAAACGATTTCTAAATCTTCATAAAATTATTTATTGTAAACATTTTTTTAAAATGCTAAAAAGTGTACCGATTATATTAGGCATACAGTACCGGTAAATTTTTTACTGGGTATATTGAAATTAAAATGGTGCAAGGGACATAAACAATAAAATGAAAGCGTTTTAAAAAGTACTCTCCCTTGTTTAAATGAATGTAAAATTATTTTGTTATATCTATGAAGAATTGTGGTTTTATTTTCTTTTGTCTTTCATGTGTTTTAGTTTTCTTACAGGATTTTTGTTTGGTTTTCTTATTTGTTTTTTTTTAGGCTTTTGGAATATTTGTTTTATAAACAATCGACAAGTTTATGTAGAAAAAATATAGTCTAGTCTTTTATAAAAAATAAATACGAAAACTTTTTTTTTTGGATGCGTTAAGAATCTTAAGACAGCTTATACCAGCGGGAACACAATAATCTTCTATACATATAATGCTACTGTATCGTACGATTATTACGATTATTAAGTAAGATTATTTGTTCTACACTTTTATGGTTCATAGTATAGTGAGTGCCATAAAAGGCCTAAACAGGATTGGATAAAGACCCTGAGAGGCCCTAAACAGAAAATGGATTGTGACGGCTACTCTGTCTTTCCCTTAAGTAACTAATATAAAATATAAACTGTAATTAACTTAGAAATTTTTGTTGTTGTTGTTTGTTCATTTTGGCTGCATTTTGGCAACATTGTTGAGAGCAATAAATTTATGTTTAATTTAGCCACGTGCAACCCCGGGTAATTTAGCTTGTTTGAAATACTTTAGTGTATGGGAATGTGATTTTTGCTTTTGTAGGTTTGTAATTCCTACATATTGTGCTTTATTTTGATAAATATTTTCTTTATATAAAACACACACACACACACGCAATGCTCATAATTGTCAGTGACATTTTGGGTTTAGGAATTGTTAATAAAAATTGAATTTTTTAAGAAAGAGTTTATCTTGATTCGGTGATTAAAATATTTTTTTTTTCTAATGCAGTTGGCAAATAAAGGATAAAAAAAAAAAAAAGAAGTATAGGCCTACCGTCAGACGCCCCTTCTGTAAAGAAGATGATTGCGTCCGCCGCTCCTCCGTGATCTGAGTCTAGTCTTGCATTTCGCTTAGTGTTTTAAATACTATTAAGTTACTGATATTTAAGTTATTAAATTATAGGCTACGCAACAACAAAAAATAATTATAGGATGAGGGTCATTTTTCTCTCAATGGGCTCCTACAGTTGTTGTTTTTTTTTACAAAGTTTGCGAGGGAATGCATTAAATGATGAGGTCAGATAACTTGAATAATGCAGAAAATAAAATCGCTGGGGGGGGGGGGGAGGTGGGGAGGAAAGGGGAGGAACAATTACCTTTTAGCGCCCTTCCCCCCCCACCCAATCTCTCTATACTCGAATGGACATAAATTGGTAAAGGGCGCCAAAAAAAAATAATGTGCATTGCGATCTTGTGCTGTCAACATATCTCTCCTCCCTTCCACCCCTCCTACACCCTCCTCCCCTCTTCGCACATCCACAATTTCATGTTTCCAGTTCGTAATTCTAAACAGAAGTTCTGTACGACAAAAAAATGAAAAAGAAAAGGTAACAGCTTTGAATGAAGAGAGCCCTTCCCTTTTCAGACATTTGTGAATGAAGAAAAGACCAGAAGAGGAGGGAGAACAGAAAATGGAGACAGAGGGAGAGAGAGAAAAGTCATTCATGGTGATGGTACAGCGGCCGTGGCGTCATCGTGAGGGCATGTTCCCACGGTTGCGCACCTCTGTGTGTGTGTGTGTGTGTGAGTGTGTGTGTGTGTGTGTGTGTGTGTGTGTGTGTGTGTGTGTGTGTCACCGGGACATAAAAATGTGCTGGCCGAGATACCCGAGCCGGGGCTCCTTTCATCGGGTCACCATCTAACAATACCACTTGCTGGACATGATCACCGCATCACAATGGTCAGTGGGGGGGGGGGGGGGCGAGCAGAGCCTCCCACCGCCCCACCTCCTTCTCTCTACCATTTCCCCCCCCCCCCCCATTCGCAAAACATTTCTCCTGGGAGATTTGCGACAAAAAGAGAGAGGGGGAGAGGAGAGTAGTTACGCCCTTTACCCCCCCCCCCCACTCCCAGTGGCGCAAGTTTGTGCGTTTTATTCATTTACCCTCCCCCACTTTAAAAGATGCTTCCTCTTTCCTCACCACCCCTCCGCCCCACCTCCCCTCCCCCCAAGTCATTTCACAATCATCCTTAACATCACGACACAGACTTTTTAACGGAATTTGTTTTTTTCAATCTGGTGTCACTCGTCCCGCGTACATTGCGCGCTCTGGCCTCAAATTTCTCCCCAATGATGGGAGGGAGTGAGGTGGAAGAAAGGGGGGAGTGATGAGGTGAGGGAGGGATGGGAAGGACATTGTACTTTGCCACACCCTAGTGGGACATTAATGTCCAAGATTTGGATACTACTTTTACTGCCGAACATTCATTACGACATACTACACAGTACAATGCTCATCATAACGTCATACAAATCAGTACAATGTTCATCATAACGTCATACAACACAGTACAATGTTCATCATAACGTCATACAATACACTTCAATGTTCATCATAACGTCATATAACACAGTACAATGTTCATCATAACGTCATACAATACACTACAATAACCATCATAACGTCATAGAATACACTAAAATGTTCATCATAACGTCATACAATACACTACAAAGTTCATAATAACGACACACAATACAGTACAATGTTCATCATAACATCATACAATACAGTACAATGTTCATCATAACGACACACAATACCCAAATGTTCATCATAACGACATACAATACAGTACAATGCTCATCATAACGACATACAATACCCAAATGTTCATCATAACGTCATACAATACACTACAATGTTCATCATAACGTCATACAATACACTACAATGTTCATCATAACGTCATACAATACACTACAATGTTCATCATAACGTCATACAATACAGTACAATGTTCATAATAACGTCATACAATACAGTACAATGTTCATCATAACGACACACAATACCCAAATGTTCATCATAACGACATACAATACAGTACAATGTTCATCATAACGACATACAATACCCAAATGTTCATCATAACGTCATACAATACACTACAATGTTCATCATAACGTCATACAATACAGTGCAATGTTCATCATAACGTCATACAATACAGTACAGTGTTCACTATAACGTCATACAATACAGTACAATGTTCATCATGAGGACATACAATATAGTACAATGTTCATCAAAACGTCATACAATACAGTACAATGTTCGTCAAAACGTCATACAATACAGTAAATGTTCATCATAACGTCATACAATACAGTACAATGTTCATCATAACGACATACAATACAGTACAATGTTCATCATAACGACATACAATACCCAAATGATCATCATAACGACATACAATACAGTACAATGTTCACTATAACGTCATACAATACACTACAATGTTCATCATAGCGTCATACAATACAGTAAAATGTTCATCATAACGACATAAAATATCCCAAATGTTTATCATAACGACATAAAATACGCAAATGTTCATTATAACGACATACAGTGCCCACATGTTCGTCATTAAGACAAGCAACACCATAATGTTTATGTTATATAAAGCCAATATTACCGTATTTCATTTATACATTCATTATTAAATTATACCCATAGCAATTTATTTAAGAAAATTTAATCACACTTTTCTAGTTGTTTTATGCTATGGTTATGTTTTAGTTTAGGGTCGGCAACCTAAGGAGCGTATGTCAAACATGGCACGAAGAGCGATTTTCAATGGCAAGCGAGAGACCTCCAAGAGGTGTTTTTTATTGATGAAAAAAAACTAACATTTTCCGGTTCTGAATGAGGAAAACTGACTGTTGAAGCCGACGTCTAAAAAAAGACCTAGCAACACATTTCAGTGAGTTGAACGCATTTACAAGGATGGGGTCAAACAGCACTTGACCTGTTAGACCATTGGAATGGATTTGCGTATATCTTGAGTCAAATCAATTTTAAAACATTAACTATCTATACTTTCCTTTAAAAAGCATATATCAAGATAGATAAGGGCTTTTTCAGAGGTATATCGAAGCACTCAAATCGGAGTTTACAAACAAAGGCAAGACTTTCAAATTCATGGACTGATTTTCAATGTCCCATTCAATCCTAAATGGCTGGATCTTTCTACAACCTTCACAGATGCAGATGTTGTTTTGTTTTTTCTAAAGAGGGATATTGGCGATTCTAAAACTGAGCAAGTTGAATGGAATGAAAAAATTGGGCATCGAAATGTGCCGATTTGTGAGAAAATCTGGAAAGTTATCTGCTATTCTCAACTGCCAGGCATTTGCTCTACTTTCAGTTTTTTTGGTTCAACTTGTGTACAATATTTACATCACATGAAAGCTGTGTTGAGCATTCAAAGAGGTCACTTACACTTCACTACTCTGAAACTACTAAATATATATCTGCCGTTATCAATTAGCGAAGAGCATTCAAGACTAGGCGCTCATAAATTGATACAGACTTATTACATTTAAAATCGTTTTTTCATGCTCAACTTCTATAATTAAACATAAATATAAGTTATTTTAAAACAAAATTTGTTTTTATTAATTTAATAAATATAAGAGACTTTATAATAGCATTATATTGTAGCCGAGCGGCAGAGCATTCGACTGGCGATCCAAGGGTCCTGGGTTCGAATCCTGGTGCAGGCTAGGATTTTTTCCCAGGATGTGAGGGTGTCCCTGAGTCTACCCAGCTCTGATGGGTACCTGACCTTAGTTGGGGCTGTGCATAGTGCTGGCCACACAATCACCTAGTATGCCGTGGCCACGGAAACTGGTGAACGCTGCTTCACCGGCCCTATGGACCAATTTGGTCTGACGGGATACTTTTATATTGTGCAAATCTTGTTGTTATTAATGTTAAAAAGATAAACTCCTTAAGCCTTAAGGTCTGAGGTTAAATGGACACACAATTTGTGTAGGGAATATTTATTTACAACTGTTTAACCTAAATTAATTTTATACCTCTAATAATTAAATCTTGTATTGAATACCGTAATACTGGATTTATATAAAGTAATAATAATTAGTCAGTAATATTTGTTATATTACAAAACATACATGTTTGGCATGGCATCACTATTGAATCAAATTTAGAAACTTTATTTTATTTAAGGGGAGATAATTAACCAGTTTTATTTCCGCTAATATTTCCAAATATCATATTGTTTTTTTTTTGTTTTTAATAAATGACTAAATGGCTTCTAACTTATAACCATATAACGACCAAAGTGTTAAAAGTAGTTGGTGTTATATAAATAATATATAACTAAAAAATTATATGCACGTTGTGCAAACATTACATTAACTACCAAGTTCGTAAGATGGCTACGTATCAATTCTGCTTAATAATGGTAGTAATCGTGTGTTGATTTTCAAAATTAAAAAAAATCTCAGATATACTGAGAAAAAAAAATTAGCTAATGCTAAAAAGTCCTTATCTTGATAACCAAACGATAATGTTAACAAAATAGGTACCATAAGTGTGAAATTTTGGTAATACAATTTTGTATTTGGTATAAATGCAAATGAAAAGGATGATAATCACAATCACGTTAATTTTTTTTATTATAAATAAAACGCTTTAACGATTTTCTCTACAGATTTCCTTTGCTTTTGGCATTGGTCTTGCTAAGGAGTGAAATTAATTGTTATAAAAAAAAAATAGTATAATAAAGCAGGTTGACTTTTAGGTTGTTGGCACGCTGAATGATTTAGAAATCCTAGTTTCGTAAAATGTTATCAAAAGGTTGCCGACCCCTGCTCTAGTTTATGCCAACCGTAAATTTATTGCCTTAAAAACACAGTTGCTATTTAAGTTATATTTACTGTTTGTTTACTTAGGCTTACTGTATAATATTTATTTCTTTGTTTATAAAAAAAGAATTTAGGCATGCTGCACAAATCAGTCCGAATAGTATTGTATGTGTTTGCGCCTGTGTTTGTTGTTGTTTTTTGTTGTTGTCAATTATAATTTTTGTACATGCTTTGTATTTTCATGAAACTTTCTTTTTTATCAATTTCACGTTTAATGGACACGGTGGTCGAGCGGCAGCGCGTTCGACTGGCGTACCAAAGGTCCTGGGTTCGAATCCCGGGGAAGTCTAGGGTTCTTTCCCGGGTCTGGAGGGTGTCCCTGAGTCTACCCAGCTCTGATGGGTAGCTGATCTTATTTTGGGTAAAATAAATGCGGCTGTCTATTGTGCTGGCCACACAATCACCCAGTATGCCGTGGCCACAGAAACTGGTGAACGCTGCTTCACCGGCCCTACGATCAGTTTGGTCCGAAGAGTACTTTGCTTTTTTTTAACTTTAATTTCACGTTTAATTACACATTTTTTTGTTTAATGTTAGAACTAGGACCATATCCCTTTTTTAAAAATTATTATTATATAAACTATTCATGGATAGCTATTAATTAAGACCAGAATTATAAAGCATGTAGCTGTAATAATAATTGAAATACATGAAATACGTGTGTTGAGGATGTCACCAAAAAATCAAATGAGACAGAAGGATTTATAAAAGAAAATATTTTGTTACAAATGTCACCAAAAAGTAAAATACTACTGAACATGAATTAGATATAGACTAGAACAAACACCTTTTAATTAAGAACTCACTATACAAGTTTGGAAAAGAGCTGCAAATAGTGACAACTTTTATCGAAACGCTTTTAGTATAACGAAATTTTATAAATCACTTTAGGGAAGAGTGACACAAAAAAAAAGCTAAATAGGTCTTAGGAATAGTTTAATAATAATAATTCTATTTGTATAGCGCTGCCAACAAACACAATGTAAGCTCAGAGCGCATTTAACATTGAGTAACAAACATTACAAACAACTAAAAACATAATATAATCTCTAGGCTAAAAAAAACGTAGGACCAAAGACTGTACTAAGATGGACCGCTTGCTCTATTTTTAGAGCTTATATGTACTTTTTTTTCCGTGCGCAACCAATAAGGAGGCTCTCTTAAATTACTTCTACACTCCTCGATGTTTCTTAAATGTTTCCACTTTTTAGAATTTTCGATTTAAATTTTTAATTTTTCATTGAGAAAATCGAAGCGATTCAATAAAACGGAAGTGCAAAGGAAACAACGAATCGGAAATTCCGAAAAGCAGTCTTTCGAGTCATCATATAGCAGAAACACTAAAGCAAGCGGTCCATGTATATTATAGTCTATGGTAGGACAAAGCAAATAAATGTATCATTAACCGACTTAATATAAAAGTAGAACAGTAGGGTCTTACAATGTTTGGCGAAGGCATATGAAGAATTAACTTATATCTATTTATTATAAATAACTTTTAAAAGCAATGAGAAAGACAAAAGGGACAGTTCTTAAAAATTATTTTTTTTCAATTCCATATTTATTTCTTTGTTTATAAAAAAAAGTATTTAGGTCTGCTACACTAATCAGTCCAAATAGTACTGTATGTATTTGCGTCTGTGTTGTTTTTTTTTAAAAGTTTTTTGCACTTAGACAAGTTTAGTGAATTTTCTTTGATCCCGAGTGGCATCCTGGCAAGACAAAAGAAAAAAAAACATAAGAAAAAAACGCTCCTTCTATAAAGAAGATTATTGCGTCCTACGCTCATGCGTGTTCCGAGTCTAGTCGTGCTTCTTTATTAATGTTTTAAATGGTGTTAAGTTACTGGTTTTCCTGGTTTGTTCAGACAACCCATTCCATGCCCGAATGCCACTCGGGAAGAAATAGTACTTATATGCATTTGTTCTCGCATAAGGGATAAGGAATGTGTTTTTGTCTTTATGTTTATCTGAGCTTTGCAACAGGCTGTTAATGTTATTGGGCTGTATTTCTACATTAGAGTTTAATGCCTTATGTATTATTACTACTTTACTCTTTGCCCTTCTGTCCTCTAGTGTTTCAAGGTTTAGTGATTTGACTATTGGTGTTACTCTTGTCAGTTGTGAATATTGCTAGATATGATGAACATTGCAGCTCTTTTCTGTATTCGAACACAGGGTCATCTGTATACCAGCCAAAGGCTCTGCAGTTCGGCCACCATACCCCCCTGTTGCACTGTAGCGTTAGTTTAATCTGATCTTATCTTATCTTATATATTACAGACGCTATTTCTATAAAAAAGATTAATGCAATCTCTGCCCCCCCCCTTTTCCCCAGCATATCCACGTCTTAGCCCACATAAAAAAATGACACCAAGATTGGTAAAAAAAATGAAATGTATAACTTAAGCATTTAAAAATTCGAGACTTTTAACATTGGCTTACTGCCAAAAACCAAATAAAATAATTAGAAGATATTTGTTTGACCTCATCTCTTCAAAAAATACAAATTAAAAAAAATAAATAAATGTTGCCAATACAGTTTCCAATACTCTTTCTTCACATGTCAGAAAAAGATTCATAATATTCCCTCTGTCATAGTTTCAAATATATGATACATTTGTTAAATTCAAGCAGTTGCAAAGAAATTCTTAGATTTACAAAAAATAACCTTATCTTTATTTTTATATATCGTCCGTCAAAATCACTAAAAGAACATTCTCAAGTATAGAGGCCTATTCAATGATTCTTTTAAATTAAATTTAATTGTAACTAAACATTTGCATACCAATGTATTATACACAATTTAAATAAAGACCTTAAAATGGACGCAAGTAAACAAAAAAATAGATTTTTGACACTGGCGAAGCAATAATATATAGGTCGGTGTTAGTTTTCGACTCGAAAAACAATATGGACGGAATGGTGAATTATTTAACATTTTTATCTAAACATTGCCATTATTTGGATTTATAGATAAATTATTTATTCCATTGATTTTTTTTTTGGTCAGTGAATTTATTCATTATATAAATAAGTTTTTTTGTTAACTGATGCCATCTCAAGGTCACCTTGACCTTCCCCTGTCAAACCAAACATCTGGATTCACATTTGCGAGATAGTCGAAAGAAAGACAGGCAGACAGAGAGAGAGAGCGAGAAAGAGAGAAACAAATGAATAAGTCGAGTTCTCTGGACACCGTTGGTCAAGCGTTGGTCACTCACAATGACCATTCAACGGAAGATGCTGTAGGATTGTCTTCTGTTGTGCTTAGGATGATTTAATGTTTGGCAGCAGTGACCGGGAGGGTGAAGGGAGGGGACGGGGATGGGGAAGATCTCAAGTGCGGTCAACAGTTGTCAATATTATTTCAACACTGCGTCCACTTGGAGTGGCTTGACCCCAGCTGCTGTGGTTACACAGCTTTAACCAACACTCCTGCCACTCCACCCGCACCCCCAGCCACGCCCACAATCCCACCAAAAAAAAAAGTGGTCACGTGTTTGGAGAGGCAACAGGAAATAATTTGAAAGGAAATTAATTAGACCAATCGTTGCTGAAAATTTCAACATTTTCAATGAGAAAACAAAATTAACTAACCATAATAATATTTAAGTCGCGAATCTGATTTCAATATTTTTTAATATTACATAATTTATACTTTAAATAAGAATGGACTATCTAGACTCTACATAAGGACTATTTCACACAATATTCCCTCCTCCTATATTTATTATTTCGTTTATGCTAAACTAACCTACTAACTCATACAAAAGTAATGTAATTTTATAGTTGGACGAAAATGTCACCTGTTTTCGACTTGATTAGGAAATGACCAATATGAAAACTAAATGACGCGCTTTTGTCTCCACTAAATGAAGAATAATTATTTTTTTCTGTTTGATTTTATCTATAAAACCTTGAAAGTGTAATCAATTCAATACGTTGGCATCAACTATTTCAGACGTTTGTCGTACGTAAACAAAAATATACTAAGTTAATGAAATTCCGGATTTAAAAGGCAATATGCAAGTGTGAATTTACGCTTAGTCTGTATGTCTGTATTATATGATCGTAACATTTTGTTCTAATCGTCCAAAATTAAGTGCGCCATTAATAAAATGTCACGTGGTACTTTTAACATCATTATAATTTGCCAAGTAGGTAATTGGTAGATAAATATTTAAAAAAAAAAAAAAAAGCGAAAAACAAGACTCAACTTCAAATTGCTCTGTTTGAAAAAAATGTTTTGCCAATACTTCATATGAAAGAATGGCAACGAGTAAAGTTAAATATAGAACCACGAAATGTCAGGGTTTTATATTCTTTCTCAACAATGATGGTGATGAAAATGTGTGATGACTACCACAAGTATTTTTTTTAAAGATTTTTTTAAGGCTACTTAATACAATTTGTGATTACCAGTTTTCGGTCCTAAATTATTAAATGTTCGGCTAGTTATTATTACAAATGTTTAGTTTTAAGTAGGCAAGTCTATGGTAGACATAAAAGATCAACTATAGTATTTCATAAACTTTCCAAAACCAAAGGGAGACTTTTGCTTTAGAAAAGATCTTTGATTTCTGTTCTGTACATGCTATATTGCATAATTCTACAATTACAAGGGGTTGATTGGAAGAGGGTGTTTGGGGGCCTAACGCCATTATGTCTGTGTTTCCACTCACTCTGTATATTGTACACGTGCTTGTTGAATACGAAAAGTGTCGCACACACTACACTCACATACAGTCACACTCACACACATCTTATCTTAACTTATATATTGCAGACGCTCCTTCTATAAAGAAGATTATTGCGTCCTACGCTCATCCGTAGTCGGGAGTCTAGTCTTGCATCTTTATTAATGTTTTGAATGATGTTACTGGTTTTCCTGGTTTGTTCAGGCAACCCATTCCGTGTCCGAATGTCACTCGGGAAGAAAGAGTACTTATATGCATACAAATGCACATACTCTCACACACATACAGTTGCACACGCGGATGCAGTTTGAGTAACCAATTTCTTTCAAAGTTGTATTTTCAATGTCATTCCAATGCTCTCTCTCTTGAAAGCATCAGGACAAATAAATTATTTTATTACGAATATTGGATGACCAAAAGCGAGAGAGTATCTGAAAAGAAGCTCTGGCCTGTGACCTTCCACCTCTAACTGACCCGCTGACCTTGTAATCTCACAGCCAAACTTTCCCAGGGAACTGTTACGAAGGGAGTTAAAAAATATTTAAAAAAAAAAAACGGGTTCCTTAGTAATAGGAAGAGGGAAAAGGGGGGAGTAATGCAAGATTGCATTTCCATTCTAGGACTTCCTAGGGCGGTGTAAGGGTGGAGGGGGGGGGGTGAGACTTTCCTGGTTAGAGATTCACCCGGTGGGGCGAGGGGGGGGGGGGGGGGAGAATGCATTAATATTCCTTAAAATCAAACCTTCCCCTTCGTTTGAACCAAAAAAAAAAAAGAAAAGAAAAGGGGGCAGACAATAATTGTATTACATTGAGCCGAGTGAAGCAACAGTTATAGCCCCTAGACCGATGCGTGACAATGGACCTTTTATTCGTGTGTGTGAAAAATTGTAGGAGAGAAAACAGGGGCAGAGAATAACTGATGACTCTTCAGGTGTTTGCAATCTTAGTTCTAAAGGGAGCTAAGTGGTCTCTTTGCTGCACGTTTTGGGGGCAAGTTGCAACTGTTTAGCTTTTGCGTTTTCAAGTTTGAGGTACGTTTTCAAGGTCATGGGTCAAGGTTAAAAAGGAAGCAAGAAATGCCAGTATCTTTTTTTTTTTTTAAGCGACCAGATGTTAATGTTGAAAACTGGATAGCTAAGAATGACAATTATTGGTGGAAACTATCATAATATGTTCATTATAAGTTATGTTTTTTTTTTGTTTTTTTTCTTGTTTTTGTACTTTCGGGGATAATAGCTCAAAGAGAATAAATATAGATAATGCAGTGGGCCTTTATAGAACACATAGAATATAGAAGTCTAGATCACGCATAATATAGATAAGATAAGATTGCTTTATTGATCCAAATAAATGGAAATTTGATTTGATTACATAAATTCTTGTCTTTCAGCATACCGGTAATTAAAACAATATTAAAGAACTATTTGTACTCAAACACAATAGACATTCGCGCACACCATTATACCGTTTATCTCATACATAATATAAATCATACACTATATAGACCTCACATAACATAGGTCATACACAATAAAACACTCACAGAATATAGATGATACAGAATATTAATCATACAGAATAAGTAATATAATCATAATTATTTTTACATAGCGCTGCTAACAAACATAATGTAAGCTATGAGCGCATTAAACATTGAGCAAATTCCAAGCCCTGCATGAAATGATAAATGAAGAAGAAGCAACAATAGACAAGGAATGGAGGACAGTGGTAACAACAATAAAGACAGTCTGCCAGGAAGTCTTGGGCCCATAGAAACACAACCACACGGAATGGATCTCAACAGTCTCCCTGAAGAAAATAGAACAGATAAGAGGAATGAAGGCAGTATTAAACAACAGCCGGACACGTGCAAAGAAGGCCAAGGCACAGGAATAATACACACAGGCAAACAAGAGTGTAAATAAGAGCATCAAAGCTGACAAAAAGAATTATGCAGATGCTCTAGCTGCAGAAACTGAGGAAGCAGCCAGAAATGGAAATATGAAAGACTTGTATACCATCACCAAGAAGTTATCTGGGAAGTTTAGTAAACCTGAAAGACCGTTGAAAGATAAAAAAGGAAAGCAGATAATCGATGACGAAGGACAAAAGAGAAGATGGGTGGAATACTTTGAAGAGCTACTCAACAGGCCAGCCCAACCAGACCCATCTGATATCCAGCCAGCGGACATAGACCTGCCGATAGACTGCAATACACCTACAAAGGAAGAAATATGCCAAGCCATCAAGAATCTGGACCAGATGATATCCCTGCTGAGGCACTAAAAGCAGACATGGAGACTACAGTAGAGCTCTTACAACCCCTCTTCCAAAAGATCTGCGAAGAGGAACAAGTCCCAATAGAGTGGAAAGAGGGATTACTCATTAAACTCTCTAAGAAAGGAAACTTAAGCTCCTGCTCTAACTACAGATGAATTACAAAGGTGTTCAACAGGATTCTGCTTGGCAGAATGCAGGATGCTATTGAAATAAAACTGCGAGATCAATAGGCTGGTTTCCGCAAGGATAGATCCTGCACTGACCAAAAAGCTACACTGCGCATAATCCCGGAGCAGTCGCTCGAGTGGAATTCCCCCCTATATGTCAACTTTATAGACTATGAAAAGGCTTTTGACAGCGTAGACAAGGCATCACTTTGGAGGCTGCTATGTGGTCCCTGAGAAAATTACCTCTATAATTAAGAATTCTTATGAAGGAATGAAATGCAGAGTGATCCATAGAGGCCACCCAACAGAGGCATTCCAAGTACGGACAGGAGTGAGACAAGGGTGTTTACTGTCGACATTTTTGTTTCTACTAGCGATAGACTGGGTCATGAAGACATCCACAGCAGATAATCGTAATGGCATCCAGTGGACGCTATGGTCATATCTGAAAGATCTAGATTTTTCGGATGACCTGGCACTACTCGCACATACTCAGAAGCAGATGCAGGAAAAGACTAACATCGTGACAGAAAACTCCACTCGCCTTGGCCTCAACGTCGACAAAGGGAAGACCAAGTTCCTTAAGGTCAACGCAGAAAACACATCACCTATCACTCTCAATGAAGAAGAAATAGAAGAATTCCCCTATCTAGGCAGCATCGTCAATAAGAAGGGTGGAACTGACGCCGATGTGAGGGCAAGAGTTGGCAAGGCCAGGACAGCCTTCCTCCAACTTCAACTCAAATGTGAAGTCTGTCTTACTCTATGGTGCTGAAACGTGGAGGACCACAGCTACTAACACCAAGAGAGATCCAGACTTTCATAAACTCATGTCTCGTGAGAATTTCGCATATACGCTGGCCGGACATGATCAGTAAAGATGAGCTCTGCAGTCGCACAGGCCAACAGGCAGCCGATCTGGAGATCATGCAAAAAAAGATGGAGATGGTTGGGGCACTCACTCCGAAAACCAGCTTCCAACATTACCAGACAGTTCCTATAGTGGAACCCCCAAGGAAAGAGGAAGAGGGGCCGACCCCGAAACAGCTTGCGCTGTGACCTGGATGCCGACGTCAAGAGAACAGGTCATTCTTGGGGACAGTTGGAAAGACTCGATCAGGACCGGGATGGATGGAGATCCCTTGTTGGTAGCCTATGCCCCGAGAGGGGTGGTAGGCGCAAGTAAGTAAGTAACAAACAACTAAAAGTACAGTGAAGATTTATAAAGAAAATAGTTTAAGCGTTTTATATTTTATGAAAAAATTACTGTGCTTGTGATTATGAGAGTTTTTATTTGCATTTATATCAAATACAATATTTTATTAGTCTGCTAAACTTTCAGAATTATGGTAATTATAGTCTAAACTCAAGATGAAGATTTATCAGTTACTAATTACTAAGTGTGTAGTATTAATTATATTGTGATCTCCGTTTAAGGAGATGTCCTATATAGTGTTTAGGCCACTTAGCATAATTAATAATACAGTTGAGCCCTATAGATACCAAATAATCAGACAAACTGGGTAGTTAATGTAATGTTTGAAAATATACATATAAATTATTTAGTCATAAAAATGTATACAATTTTCAAACACTTTTAAAGCTTGTTCATTTTAAAGTTATAACGTGTAGTCGTTTATTCTTTTATAAAAGACAAAAAAGAAACATACTAAAATTATTAGCGCAAAAAAAATCCTTTAATTAGTTCCCTTTAATAAAAAAAAAAACACGTTTTCACATTTGATTCAATAGTGATGCCAAACAAGTTATGTTTTGTTTTTGTAAAAAAAAATAATTACTGACTGATTCTTATTTCTTTATAAAAGTGAGTTGAACCAAAAGTAGAATAGCGAATGCCTATCTGTTGAAAATAGCAGATGACTTTCCTAAGCTAAGCAGCTTCCTTTCAGATTTGTTCCGCAAATGGGCACATGTGGGTGTCCATTTTTTAAAAGGTTTTGAAAATCTTGCCTTTGATTACAATTCTCCGCTTTGAGTACTTCGATGTACTTCTGAAAAAGCCCTCACTATCTAAATTATATGCCTTTATATAGGGATGCACATATAATTAATTGTTTTGAAATTGATTTCAGGGCAAGAAATATGTCCAGTTTCAATTCAAAACCATTCCAGTCGTCGTTGTAATGCAAGTTCAACTCACTGAAATAATGTGTCGCTATATCATTCAGAAACATCGGCTTCAACTGTCAGTTTTCCTCATTCAACACAAGATTTTTTTTTTATGAATAAAAATATATTTCTTGGAGGTCTCTCGCGTGCCATGGAAAATTAATCTGCGTGTCGAGTTTTGCACTCGTGCCATAGGTTTGTCGACCCCTACTCTAGGCTCAGAAAAAATAAAACTAATTGATAATTTTATAAACTTTACAAACATAGAGGAAAGCTAATTACTACACAATATAGCAGACACATAATATAGATCACGTCACGTAGAATAAACAAAAAAAATGTAAGGGATTACAGACGCTCCTTCTGTAAAGAAGAATATTGCGTTCTACCTCATCCGCGGTCCGAGTCTAGTCTTGCATTTCTATTAGTTACTGGTTTTTCTAGTTTGTTCGGGCAAACCATTCCATGCCCGAATGCCAATCGGGAAGAAAGAATACTTATATGCACTTGTTTTCGCATAAGGGATAAGGAAAGTGTATTTATCGTTATGTTTGTCTGAGAATTGCAACAGGTTTTTTATTGTGTTGTATTTCTAAATTAAATAAGAGTTTAATGCCTTATGTATTAATACTACTTTACTCTTTGCCCTTCTGCCTTTTAGTGTTTCCAGGTTTTAGTGTTTTGACTATTGGCGTTACTCTTGTCAATTTTGAATATTCGCTAATAATAAACCTTACAGCATTTTTCTGAATTTATATAGCGCTGTAAAGCTGATAGCGTATTTAACACTGTGCAACCAAAACATACCTAGAGCTAATTTTAGACTTAAAAACACGGCTACAATAAGCCTAACATTTATTTTTTATTACTTCAAAGGATATAACTCTATTGTAAAATGTTAACAACAACAAAATATTATAAAGTCTTCCTTTTGTTATCACACATTCTTATAAAGACTTCAGTTTATTAATGTACAATGTCTACACAAATAAGATTTTTCGATTCCTCATAAATGTATTGTAAAAGCAGACATTTTGTCTCATACGAAAATACCAGTATTATAAGAAACTACTCCAATAAATAGGAAAACCAAAGACTGTAACAAGTTGGACCGCTTGCTTGGATATTTCTGCTATTTAATAACTTGCTTTAATAACCTTGAAATACTCTGTTTCGGAATTTCCGATCGCTCACGGTCCTCTAGACTTCCGGTTTCGTAATTCACTATGATTTTCTCAATGCATAACTCAGATTAAAATAGAAAGTTGTATACAGCGGAAAACTTAAGGTACATTTAAGAGTCACTTAGGACAACGTTATTGGCCGAGCACGGAAAAACTACAACAGAGCAAGCGGTCAATCTTTGGGAAAACATAAACATAAACATTGTTGAATAGGTTGAAGATGCCCATATTAATGTTATGGGGAATTAATGTACAAGTTTAAAGAAAAGTTGCACAAAATATTTCTTCTTAGTTTTATTTTCACACGTTTTAGCTTGATCAAGGTATAACCCGGATCCTTCTGAAGCTGTGACCTCGTGACATCACAAAGGTTATTGTAGACCGCTGGAGGAAACCATGCCAAGTATTATAATATATACTTTTTTTATTTTAGATTTTACTACCGATGATAATGGAGGAAAGGCGTTTTTAATAATAAATTTAGCAAGGGGAGAGACCCCCTTTTGTCTTTCAGTGGCGCATGAACGAGTTGGGGGGGGGGGGCATTGTGGTCTACACCAATCAATCGCTCTCTCTCTCTCTCTCTCTCTCTCTCTCTCTCTCTCTCTCTCTCTCTCTCTCTCTCTCTCTCTGTTTTCTCAGGCAAACTGCATAATGGCCAGAATCGCTAAGATGGAAGACACTGACCTATGCAGGGAACTAATGTCATCTAAGCCCGCGCAACAAAAGAGGTCGTTGTGGGAGGGAGGCGCCCCCTCGGTGGCGTTGTCAACATCTTGTCAACGTCTTCTCCTGGCAGGGAGGAGAAACATCACCGCCGCCCTCATCCCACACCCCGCCCCGCCCCACCCCTATCTCCTTTGGCTTTTAAAATTGAACGCGTCCATCTGACGCCCCCATTAAAAGAAATAATTGCCGGACAATGCGAGGCTGGACAATGTGTTGGTTAGGCCGGACAAAACAGCACAATGTCCTGGCAGGCACTCCAATATTTCCAGGTAGTGACCGCAGTCCATTAAGGATGAGAGTAATGAGGTAGATGTCAGGAAGATTTTTTTTATTTGGGTAGGGGGGGCATTTGAATTGGAGAAGTTTAGCTGAAAGAACGCAACTATCAGACCACACCTATAAGTTTTGACTCAATGGATGGCTGCAAAATAATAAAAAAATCTTGCAACTTTGGGAATCTTAAATTTTGTAACATAATTGAATCATTGAATGTAATTTAAATAAGAATATTTACAGGTAGAGAATATTGATCAAAACCCATTGAAATCATAATCTTTAAAAAAAAAACATTTTGGCCAATTTTTTTTTACAGAGCTGGATTTTTTTGAGCTACATTTTATTCAGAATGAAATTGTTTTATATCAAAATTGTAATTTAAAGAAAGGCATACTTCAGCTATTTAATATTAAAGGGATTTGTAAGTTACGTTGCAAATATTATGGGTAGATATTAGGTTATAAAATATTGAAATATAAAGTGGAAAACAAGCGGCTACAAATATTAAGTTTAAAACAAACAATTCGTACAGAATTTTGTGACTTGTTTTGAAACTGACAATTTTTGGGGTTAAATAAAAAATTATGTTAAGCTCGCTGATGGGTTTGTTGTACCTACACCAGGGGTTGGCAAACTTTTGATAACAGTGTGCCAAAGTATCATTTCTAATTCATTCAGCGCGCCAACAGTCTAAAAGTCATCTTGCTGTAGCACTAAATTTCTTGTAGAAGAGTCTTGAATATACTTGTATGGCCTCTTTGGCGTGCCATTGAAAATCACTAGGCCAAGTGTGGCATGCGTTCCCGAATTTGCCGACCTCTGGCCAACACTATTAGTGAAGAAAACAGAAAATGTTTTTTTTTTTAATTGTTTTTTTTTTTTGTGAAATATTGATAGCAGCAGTAATGGAGATTGGTGATAAATTAAAATTTGGTCTCATATTTATTCCTGTTTTTTTTTCTCCAAATAATATAGACTCTATATTTCAATCTTTACATCAAATTAATTTTAATATTTTCTTTCTGGTGTACCCTACATACGATACACCTTTAAGTGGTCTGTGGTTCTTTCAATATCTACATATTATAGATATAATTGTACTTTATTGTCAATATTATACATAAAAGTCTTCACGGCAAATTTCTTTCCAGCGTTACCACATTACTCTATACAGTACTGTAAACCATCTACTCTGCAAGTTGCGCAGAAATTCCAATCAATCGTTCACGCTTCCTTGTCGACAGGAAGTGCCAACTGCCCGCTCATCCCTGACCTCATTAGTCGAAGAAAAACACCGTGACGTCATGGCCAGGCATCGGGTTGTGTCATGTTCATTCCAGTCCACTGGTCACGTGAACCCATTCCACCGGGTCTCGCTCGGTTAAATTATTTTTTTCACCATTTCGATTTTTAAGGATTCCATTCTCATTAGTGCCACGGTCGTGTGTGGAAAAGTTTGGCAGTTTGTGCCACGTCTTGTGGTCATTGTCCAGGGATAAGTGTGTTGTGTGTCTATGTGTGTGTGTGTGTGTGTTTGTGTTAGCCTTTCCCCCTGTTTGAAACAACGAGAGCAACATAGAACAATAGCATAATGTTTACACTTTTATCGATAACTAAACAGCCGATGCATGACTTTAAGTTTGTGTCTGTGTGTGTGTGCGTTTATTTTCTTTTTTCTGTCATTGTTATAGTGACACCGTGACGTCAGAATGAATGACGTCGACTTTTAAGATATTACGTAAGAAGTTTTAATATGACATCACAAGCTTACACAAAAAGAGTAAAGAATTATTTTTTTTAAAAAGCAAGTTTGTAGAGCATTTTGTTCCATATAGATACCTGAGAGGAGCTCAACAGTGTTTCTGGGCCATGGGATTGTGGGGTCAGCACGTGGCGCAGGCTTTACTTTTCTCCCCAAAATGATGTCTAGTGCCAACTTAAGGTCACTTCCGGATAGACAAACAGACAGACGGATATATACATAGACTGACAGACAAGGATATGTAGACAGACTAGATAGAACTGTTACCAGAAACAACGTTTTACAAAGTTAAAAGAAAGTATTTGAAATATTAAAATTCAATCGTTACGAAATTTCATTTTAATTTTGTTGAGTGCATGTCTTTTTATTGTAGTTTTTGCTTAGCCTTATAATGTGTATGCAGACACGAGTTCTGTACAGAAGACTCTTGCGTTTCATATTTATCTGTGAATTGAGTCCTTTGAATAAATAGTTCTAAGAGTGATGTCCATGAAACACACATGGAATCCACAGGGTGCTAGACGAAGAGGTAGACCCAAGAACACCTGGCGGAGAGAAGTAGAAAAGGTTGTGCAGCTGATCGGGAGAACTTGGAAGGAGTTAGAGAGGATAGCCAGAGACTGGAAGACATGGAAAGAAATTGTTAATGGCCTATGCTCCACTAGGAGTTGATAAAGGCGAAGAGAGAAGAGAAGAGTGATGCCAATTCGTTCTTCTAGTTTGTTCAAGTAAACGCAACGCACCTGTAATGGTTGCTAAAAAATTCATATAAATGTGACCTTCACTTTGCAAATGTAGCCAACAAAAAAAAAGTCTTTTTATCCCCAAACGTTTTTCAGATTTTGTTATTGAATTTCTTTCTATGTATCTCTACGTTAGAATTTGACGCCCACTGTGTATTACATCTTGATTTGAATATTCCACCCATTTAAATTCCATCTTGATCAAATCTTTTAACTTTGGCATGTCATGGGTGATATTTAATGGGAGGCAGGAGGGGGGAGGGGAGTGGGGAGGGGAAAATAAATCTCTCTAAGAGCCAACCCCCCCCCCATACCCCCACCTCCATTCCCCTCCCCCGCCCATAATGTTTTCCCCCATGCACGTCACGCTCCAGTGCCCACGCCGCCGTGGCGTTACGTGGCCTCGCGGGCTTAACGTGGCGTTGCTGACCGCCTTTCCCGCTCCCTATCCATTCAGGTTAGGTGGGCCGGAAGAAAACTCCATCGTGTCGAGATGACCAATGCGCGCGGTCCCGTGAAATGCCCCTTGCGTTGAGTTAGACCACGAAAGGCGCGCAGGTTGAATGGCCAAGGTTGCCCACCGGTCTCGAAATCTCTGAAATCTGCAGTTAAGGCTGATGGAGGTGTAGATATGGGGGAAAGAAGCGCTTTAAAAAAAACGACTTCCCAGCGCCACAAACAGAGTAGGTTAACAAATAAATGCATTCCCAGTTCAGGGTTAAAAGTTCGACACGTCATGATGTTAACATTTTGAAAAAAAATTGTATTCTAATTTTATCTTAGTAACAAGCTTGCACTATCTTATCTTATATATTACAGACGTTCATTCTATAAAGAAAGTTATTGCGTGCTACGCTAATCCGTGGTCCGAGTCTAGTCTTGCATCTTTATAAATGTTTTAAATGATGATAAGTTACTGGTTTTCCTGATTTGTTCAGGCAACCCATTCCATGCCCGGGTACCACTCGGGATGAAAGAGTGCTTTTGTTCTCGCATAAGGAAAAAGGAAAGTGTTTTTGTCCTTATGCTTATTTGAGCATTGCAACAGGTTGTAATAGGGTTGTATTTCTAAATTTCTAAAAAGTTTAATGCCTTATGTATTATTACTACTTTACTCTTTGCCCTTCTGTCCTCTAGTGTTTCTAGGTTTAGTGATTTGACTAATGGTGTTACTCTTGTCAGCTGTAAATATTCGCCAGTTATGAACCTTGCAGCTCTTTTCTGAGCTTGTTCTATTTTTTTATGTTTTCTTTAGTTGATGGGTCCCATACACATGATGCATGTTCTAGTTCAGGCCTAACTAATGTGAGATAGAATTTTAGTTTTATATTCTTATTACATTTATAAAACTTGCTTTTTATGAATCCTAATGCCTAGTGACTGTTGATCAAGTTTAAACGTTACTAGAATACATTTAAACATAAAAAATATTTTTTTTACAATTTTATTTGCTTGCCCTTAAGAAACCTTCCCGCTTTTTTATCAAGCCGATAATTTATTTATTTATTGTTGAGAATTTAAAATTAAATTAAATCTAAAGGCAATAGTTATAGAGAGTTGTGTTGTTGTTGTTTTTTTATGTGTATTTTGTTTACATCACAATTACCTTTGAAAAAAAACAAATCTTCTATGTATTTATTTTAGTTCATGGTTATTTTATGTGGTAATAAATCGTTAAAACTTTTCACTTATTAGAGAAGTTTTTGGAGTTGAAATTGTGCACACTAGCTCATAATTAGTCCCCCCTACCCCGTCCTTTTTTTTTTTACTGTACAATATAGTTTAAGCCTTTTTAACCGTTTGCACTATTTCCCCACTTCTCACTTTGCACCTCATGCCCTACTTCTGCTTCTACCTTCCTAAACTTACTGAATAACTTACTATACGTGAAGAAGATAAATACGATTTACTGAGCGTCTGTGTTTTTTTTTAAGGGTTGTTCTTTGATTCGTTCTGTGTCTTTTTTAAGGGTTGTTCTTTGATTCGTTCTGTGTTTTTTTTAAGGGTTGTTCTTTGATTCGTTCTGTGTTTTTTTTAAGGGTTGTTCTTTGATTCGTTCTGTGTCTTTTTTAAGGGTTGTTCTTTGATTCGTTCTGCGTCTTTTTTAAGGGTTGTTCTTTGATTCGTTCTGTGTTTTTTTTAAGGGTTGTTCTTTGATTCGTTCTGTGTTTTTTTTAAGGGTTGTTCTTTGATTCGTTCTGTGTCTTTTTTAAGGGTTGTTCTTTGATTCGTTCTGTGTCTTTTTTAAGGGTTGTTCTTTGATTCGTTCTGTCTTTTTTAAGGGTTGTTCTTTGATTCGTTCTGTGTCTTTTTTAAGGGTTGTTCTTTGATTCGTTCTGTGTTTTTTTAAGGGTTGTTCTTTGATTCGTTCTGTGTTTTTTTTAAGGGTTGTTCTTTGATTCGTTCTGTGTTTTTTTAAGGGTTGTTCTTTGATTCGTTCTGTGTTTTTTTTTGTCTTCCTACAGCAATGTGTTGGTATTGGCATGTATCAGGTATAAAGAGCAGGTATGTTGTGTGTTTGTGTTTGTGTGCGTGTGTGTGTGTTTAAAAGCAACTATCAGTTTAGACAACATAATAATATAGGTCAAAACTGAAAATGAAGCCTCGTTTTAAAATAATTTTCGGAAATTTTGATGTTTTCATATAGAAGAAAATGTTTACGTTCGTTATAATAAATAGTAAAGTAACCGTCGGACCGAATTGATCATAGGGCCAGTGGAGCAGCGTTAGCAAGTTTCAGTGGCCACTGCATACCCTTAGCTAGATCAACACCAATAAAAAAAAGTAAAAAGACACTCTTTAACACTAAATCCCATAAAACCCCAAATCAGTATCACCTCAAAACTCTTACAATAAATTTCCAAAGCATTAAAAATAAAAAAGCTGATTTGGAACTTTTAATAAATAATGAAGAACCAGACATAATTGCAGGTTCCGAAACATGGCTTAGCCCAGATATTTACAACACAGAGATATTCAATAATAATTATGAAATTTTTAGGAAAGATAGGTCAGACCGGCATGGAGGAGTCTTACTAGCCATAAAATCTACCCTAATAGCTGAAGAAATTAAATTAGAACCTCAAAATAACATAGAGTCAGTATTTTGTAAAATAAGCAGACCTAATTCCAAACCACTAATTGTAGGCAGTGTTTACAGACCACCAAACTCAACATCAGAGTACATGTCTGATCTGTGTAATCAGCTGACAAGTATTGAAACTAAATATAAAAATGCTATAATTTGGATAATGGGGGACTTCAACCTCCCTGATATAAATTGGAATAGCTACTCTATAGAAAAGCACCAAAACACAAAAGAAATAAATGAAATGTTTATCAATACCATCCAAAATCTAAACTTAGACCAAATTAATAAAAAACCAACAAGAAACCATAATATTCTAGTTTTATTTTTAACGAACAGACCAGGACTAGTATTAGATTATGAAATAATCCCTGGACTTTCAGATCATGATATTGTCAGAGTAAATAACAAAATAAAAATCCAAATTAGCAAGAAACCTAAAAGAATAATGTATCTCTGGAATAAATGTAACACAACAGAACTACATCAAGCAGCAATAAAATTCCAAACCAATTTTCTTACTAAATACAATATAAATAGTCCAGTTGAAGATATTTGGCAATTTATAAAAACCAACTTAAAAGCAATAATGGCTGACTCTGTGCCAACAAAACAAAAATCAAATAAAATTAACAAATGTTGGTTTAACACTAAACTAAAGAAACTGTGTAAACAAAAAGAAAATCTATTCAAAAAGTTTAAGGCAACTAATTCAATTAGACTACATAAAAAATACCTAAAAATTAAACATTTAACTCAGAAACTAAGCAGACAGCTGCAGAATGAATATGTAAACAATGTAATTTCTAAAGATAATAATAAAAACTTATGGTCCTACATTAAATCAAGAAAAATGGACACTACAGGCATAGCTCCACTAAAAGGCCAAAACAATGAAACTTATAATGATAATGAAACTAAAGCTAATATCCTAAACACACACTTTGCATCATCTTTTTCAAATCCAGGTGACAAAGAAATATTCATAAATGTAAACAAACTAGAAGAGATAGGAAATATAAATGTAGATGAAAAAGGCATTAAACAACTCCTAACCAACTTAAAAGTAAACAAAGCTTCTGGTCCAGATGAAATACCAGCAAGACTGCTTAAAGAACTAACTAATGAAATATCTCCAATCTTTAAAATACTTTTTCAGGCCTCTCTAAAGCAGGGCAAAGTGCCCAAAGATTGGAAATTAGCCAATGTAACCCCCCTTTTCAAAAAAGGAGATAAATCTGACCCCGGAAATTATAGACCTGTTTCTCTAACAAGCATAACATGTAAATTACTTGAACATATAATATATAGTAGTATAGTAAATCATCTAGACAAACTAAATGCACTGCGCCCACACCAACATGGCTTCAGGAAAAATAGATCATGTGAGACTCAATTGATAGGTTTAACTCTTAAGAACCCATACGACGATTCAATCGTCGATTGGATTTGGCTAAAACGCCTAAGTGACGAGTGAATCGTTCCTTGTGTGTACGTACGCTTAGACCCTAAAAGCTCCGAACACAAACAATTTATACGGATCTTTTTCATTAATACACATTCCCGGATGAAAAACCAAGCGAAGTAACTCTAATTTTGTTTATTTTAAGCCATTTTTAGCGTAAACACGATGAAAATGGATAGGTCATCGTAGGCTGAGAACTAACGCTTTGACGGAGCGCCGTAGGCCTACACACGGCACTTTAAAATTATTTTTTTAGACAATGAATTAGACGTTAGTGACAACTATTTTATTTTAACTAGTCATTCTTAAACTGAAAATGACTGAGGTGAAGCTAACAGGGGAAATGATGAACTTAGCCTACTCATTTTTCAATCATCAACTACGTCACAGTCAGCTGATTGATAACTGATAGCCCAATTGTAAAATTCTAACATACCCTTTGTCCATTTTGAAAGGAAATATTAATAATTAACAAAAAGAAACCATACATATTTAGTATCATTTTAAAAGTTAATAAATTTTCTTTTCATCTAATATAATTACAAAATGGCGTTTGTTGAATTTTATCAATAAAAATGTTTTTATTCTGTTTATTTGTTGGTCGTATTTGGTGTGTTTAAAAAAAGGTTAGATTTTTAACAAAAACTACAGAAATATCAAAATATAAAATAACAAAATATGTATATCACTAAAAGGGTATTTTGATTCCCTACACAATGATACCACATACATACAGTAATTGTTTTGAAATATTAGAGAAATAAATATTTTCTAATACTACCCAGTTAAAAGAAAATCCAAGGGAAAATAATTCAGGCAAAACGTGAAAAAAATAAAGGCTTTAAAGAGTTAATAGATGACTTGTCTAAGGGATTAGATAATAACAACCAAATTGATGCTATATTACTAGATTTTTCAAAAGCATTTGATAAAGTTCATCATTCTAGTCTTCTTAAAAAACTTAAATACTTTGGCATCTCTGGTCCCTTACATCAGTGGATTCAGGACTTTCTTATAGGCAGAGAACAAACAGTGATAATAAATGGCTCTAAGTCATCACCAATAACAGTAAACTCAGGAGTTCCACAAGGAACTGTTCTAGGGCCCCTACTATTTCTAATTTACATTAATGATCTGCCAAATTGCATCAACACAGGCACAAAAGTAAGATTATTTGCCGATGATTGCATAATTTATAGAATAATAAAGACAGGAAAAGATAGTGAACTTTTACAAAAAAACCTAGATGAACTACAAAAATGGGAATCAAACTGGAGTATGTCTTTTCACCCAGAAAAATGCCAACTAATAAGGGTATCCAAGAAAAAGAAACAAATAATAACAAACTACTTCATTCATGGTAAAGAACTAACTCAAACTAGCAATGCTAAGTATCTAGGAGTAATAATAAATGATAAGTTATCTTGGAACCCTCACATTGATGAAGTAATTAAAAAATCAAACAAAACTTTAGGATTCATAAAAACGAACTTTTACAAATGTAATAAGAATATAAAACTAAAATGCTATCTCACATTAGTTAGGCCTATACTAGAATATGCAGGATCTGTATGGGACCCATCAACTAAAGAAAACATTAAAAAATTAGAACAAATTAAAAAAAGAGCTGCAAGGTTTATAACTAGTGAATATTCCCCATTGACAAGAGTAACACCATTAATCAAATCACTAAACCTAGAAGCACTAGAGGACAGAAGGGCAAAGAGTAAAGTAGTAATAATACATAAGGCATTAAACTCTAATTTAGAAATACAACCCAATAACAATCTGTTGCAAAGCTCAGATAAACATAAAGACAAAAACACCTTCCTTGTCCCTTATGCGAGAACAAATGCATATACGTACTCTTTCTTCCCGAGTGGCATTCGGGCATGGAATGGGTTGCCTGAACAAACCAGGAAAACCAATAACCTAACATCATTTAAAACATTAATAAAAATGCAAGACTAGACTCGGACCACGGATGAGCGTAGGACGCAATAATCTTCTTTATAGAAGGAGCGTCTGTAATGTATAAGATAAGATAAGATAAGGGATGTGTGGCGAGTACAATGCCCAGCCGCCTTTACTTTACCCCAACTTATGTCAAGTACCCATCAGAGCTGGGTAGACTAGGGGACACGCTCGAGTCCAGGGAAAATAATCCTAGCCTTCGCCTGGATTCGAACCCAGGACCCTCGGTACGCCAGTCGAACGCGCTGCCGCTCGACCACCATTCCCCGTTTTTGTTATTGGTCACAAAAAATCTTCAGGCTTAGAATTTGGGAGGAAGTTACTTTGTAGAAAGCAATTTGAGAGGAAGTTACTTTGTAGAAAGCAATTTGAGAGGAAGTTACTTTGTATAAAGCAATTTGAGAAGAAGTTACTTTGTATAAAGCAATTTGAGAGGAACTTACTTTGTATAAAGCAATTTGAGAGGAAGTTACTTTGTAGAAAGCAATTTGAGAGGAAGTTACTTTGTAGAAAGCAATTTGAGAGGAACTTACTTTGTATAAAGCAATTTGAGAGGAAGTTACTTTGTATAAAGCAATTTGAGAGGAAGTTACTTTGTAGAAAGCAATTTGAGAGGAACTTACTTTGTATAAAGCAATTTGAGAGGAAGTTACTTTGTATAAAGCAATTTGAGAGGAAGTTACTTTGTAGAAAGCAATTCTGAGCGATGAAACTTATTAGAGTAATCTTTTTTTTTTAGTATGGACAAAACATATGGTTACCGGTATTTAAAAAAAGACATGTGTATGATTAGGCCAATTCATTTGTCTGTTTGTTTGTTCTTGTTTTATGTCATTGTCTTTAGTCAAACAAAGTATGTATGGTTGACAGACACAGACTTCTCATTTAAATTAAGAATGCAAAAAAAAAAAATGATTCAACGGTCATCCTAGTGTCTGCAAACATGACCTTTCAACTTTAACCTTCTCGAATATGTCAGTTAAATTCTAACATTCTTTTTCCCTCTCTCTCTCTCTCTCTCTCTTCTTTTCAGTGCATTTCCCTCCCTCCCTCCCTCCCCCCGCCATCATTATGCTTGCATCGGACATTGCTGGACATCTTTAAGCCTAACAGTGGACAGTGACCAACAGAAGAACAGGCCTATTATCATAACTACATAAACGAAAAAAAAAGAATTTGGGGAAAAGGGCGAGGTGGAAGGAGGTTGAAATAAACGTGAAAGAGATTTTATTTCGTCTGACCACCCAAGCGACACGTACGTGTGTTGGTGTGTTGCGGGGGTGGGGGTGTACTTGTTTAATATTTACTGTTAAAACGAACATTTTATCAAATAAGATTGCAGTACTGTAGTGTCATTTAAAGATTAAAATATTTTCATAAAAATTAGCATGACATTGCATTGCTTGGCGTAATGAAATAATTAAGTATATTATAATAATGGTCATTTTTTTTTCGATCGCTTCTATCAATACTATTTAATTTAGCATGCTCAGTGCACTCTTGGTGTGAATTGCAGTGGCAGATGTATTAGTAAGTAAGGCAAACATCCACTAGCCAAGGAGAAAGGTCTTTAAGTTCTTTTTAAAAGACTGTCTTGTCTCAGATTATCTCAGTGTCTGAGGTAAACTGTTCCATAAAGAATGCGCCACAGATTCAAATGAGCGCACTCGAATACTCCTGTTTGTGTCCAGGGACACTTGGTGTTTTAAGGAGTGACTGTGATGAAGTGCATGCTTTGGTATAAGTTCTCGAAGATAGGAAGGAGCAATGCCGTTTATACATCCGTACGTAAGGGACATCTTTTTTGTGATTTATTCGCTTCATCACCGGCAGCCAATGGAGATATGGTTATTAAGTTGTTTAAAATTCGGCTACGGTATTTTCGGCAAGGTGATTTTGGCAAAAAGTAAATTCGGCAACTGTAATTTCGGTAAAACTAACAAAACGGTAATTATAGCAACAATAAATTTGGTTAAATTTCCCGACTCTTAGTGGTGTTTATTGTGTAGTACTAGGTAAATTACCCGGCCTTGGTTGGTCTAACATCAAAGCATACATCAATAATGACGTAAAATACACTTTTTTTTGTTGCTTTTTACCTATTAACAACAATTAGAAAAACTTATGGAAGCTTTATAATTATAAAAAGTTTTTATCGTGAGAATGTCGGTATTTTTATTACAGAAACATAAGAAATAAAAATATCAGCGGGGAACCGAACCCCATTCGGTGACATTAACTACTTGGCTAGGGAGGACACGACACACAAGGAACAATATCATATAAGAAACAAAAATATAAGACACAAGACACGTGACTTTAGAATTAACCAATCGGATCAGGAATCGAGACTCACACACATTCTACTTTATCTGTTTCTAGATGTTTAGAGTTAGTGTAGACTGTACTGTATGTGTGTGTGTGTTTTCTTTTTTCTTTTTTACTTTTGAGATAATATAAACATTGATATATAACAATGTAATGCAGTGCCATAATTTGGTCGAAATAAAGACGATGTAACATACAGTGTACGCTCTAGAGCAGGGGTCGGGAACCCATGGCTCGCGAGCCAGATGTGGCTCTTTTGATGGCTGCATCTGGCTCGCAGAAAAATGTTCGATTAATTTAAAAAAATGTTTTTTTTTAGCCTTTTGATCTACATATTAATTTTATATCAATATTTCATTCTATAAATGAGCTAAAGTCCACTGCAGCTCAGCATCAGAAGAATTCAGAGACATAATTATTGTACTTTTAGTGTTGAAATTACACAAAATGCACACATTTGCTTGAATTTTTAGTTTTAAACATAATGTATGGCTCTCAAAGAATTACTTTTCAAAATATGTGATTTCTATGGCTCTCTCAGACAAAAAGGTTCCCGACCCCTGCTCTAGAGCATGGGTTCTCAACAGGGGCGTTATCGCCCCCCGGGGGGTGGTGAAAGGCTTTCGGGGGGCGCTGACGTTCCCGGGAGCGATTGGGGGGCGGTGAATGGCAACTGGGCGGTGCAAACGTGCCTGATATATTTTGAACACCTCAGCTATTTGAATCGATTAGTTTTGGGATGAAATGTGATGTAAACGCAAGTACTGCTAAATAGCTGATATCCCCCAACATACTACATATTATTATACTAATAAGAAATAGGAATCGAAATGACTTTTCGAAGAGGTAGGGGTCAATATTACTAATACTATTAGACAGGTATGGTGTGCGGCCGTCTGGTCCAATGGTTGGTTCATCGGACTGTCAAGGGACACGTAGCGGGTTCTATCATTGCCGCCGACCGATCCCTTTACTCAAATAAATAATCGTAAGCTAAAAGTAAGACTTGATTGATTGGTAGCGTGGACTCAATCCAATTTTAAAGAAAATGGTGATGCCTTTAGGAGGTAAATTTATAATTTTTATCTCAGTACTACTGAGATGTCATTTAATAATGTAGTGTTGTAAGATGTTTAGACTTTTTAGGAATTAACGTAAATAATAATTGATACGTAGTAATCATACAATCTAAGTAGTTAATGTTATGTTTAAAAATATACAAATAAATTCTTTAGTCATATAAAATTTATATAATTTTTCAAAACTTTTTACAGTTTGATCATTTCAAAGTTATAAATTGTAAGCCATCTTTTGTTTAAAAGAAAAAAAATCATTAGAAATATTAGCTTAAATGAAACAGGTTAATTATCTCCCTTTAATTAAAAAAATGTTTCCACATTTGATTTAATAGTGATGCCAAACAAGTTATGTTTTGTAATATAACAAATATTACTGACTAGTTATTATTTCTTTATATACATTTAACATTATGGTATTCATACCAAGTTTTAATTATTAGAGGATTATATAATAATTTACGTTAAACAGTTGTAAATAAACATTTCCTACATTAATTGTTGTCCATTTAAGGAGTTTATATTTTAAACATTAGGCCTAATAATTACAGAAATTACATACTATAGTGTTATTAAATAAGTCTCTTATATTTCTAAATTAATAACACAAATAAATATGTTTTAGAATTACGTATGTTTATCTAACAATATTAAACGAGAAAAAAATTGGGGGTATATTTGTGGGTTTGTTTGTTTGTGTGTTTGTGTCAGCGTTCTCGAAAACGGGCCCAACGATTTTGCGAAAACTGTCCTATTGATGTATTCTGGTGAGAAAATGCGTTTTTGATCAATCTCATTTCTTTTAAACCTCTGCTTGACCCTCAAATTTTGGAAAAACCACTGACCATTTCTAAAAAATAGCTCTTAAATTGGGTTCATTGGATTCCCCATCTAGCGCGATCGCGTTCAATACAACTCTTTTGACGTCATAGTCACGACGACTTTCAATTTTAATCGGCGTTACGGTAATTCCCGTTTGAAAGCATTAAAATTGTTACCATTTTCGCCGCGCAATTAAATATAATTAGCATGACATTGTGTCATCAATAAAAAAAAAAAGATAATCATTTTTCTACTCAGATATTATCATTTGTATTCATTGATACACTTGATAGTTTATGTTTCTGAGATGGGTAAGATCTTAAAGCTATTACCAATATATTTTTCTATCGTTTTAATAAGTATTTAATTTGTGTTTAAAAGAAATTTCTGTTTGAATGGTTGATTATAGCGTAAATAATTAGATGGGGTAAGATGTGTTTGATAGTTTATATGTTTGAAAGAGTCCAAGTTGATTTAGCCCTTTCCAATACATTAAACAATTTGGTTGATATTAAAGCTGTGGAATAAATTAAAATTTATATTGTTAATTGCATAGTTGATATGGTAAGTAAAGTATACAGTCTTTAAAGTTATGACATTTACAACTTCAGGAAAATGCCTGGCGGACGAAAAAAAAGAATCATATTTTAAACTTGAGAGTGCAGAAGAAGACTCTATTTTAAAAAAAAAGTATTTCTTGCATGACTTCACAGATAAATGATTCAGTGGATACAAATATGAAGACATACAGAGCATCCAAACTCAGGTGCGTGGGAATAATTTCAGAATTTATTAACACAGAATTAGCAGAAACATGCGATCAACAATTAAAAAATAAACAAATGTGTAGATGACAGCAACTAGAAAAGGAAACAATACAGAAGCGAAATTGGATAATCAAAGAAAGCGTAGGACAAAACAACTAGAGAAGGAAACTGCAAAAGAACGAGAAAGACGATTGGACGATTGCGAAAGCGAAGGGCAAAACATCTAGATGAATAAACTGAAAAGAACGAGAATGACGATTGGAAGAAAAAGGAAAGCGGAGGACGAAACAACTAGATGAGGAAACTGCAGATGAACAAAAAATACGATTGCATGACTAAAGAGAGCGTAGGAAAAAAAACAAGATAAGGAAACTGCAGATGTAAGGGAAAGATGATTAGTCAATCTGAGACGTCGCAAGGCAGAGCAATTAAACCTAGATAAACGAAAAGAAAGGTTGGAACTCAAGTGACAGAAAGCCAGTCAAAGACAATCGATAGAGACCATTGATCAACGTGAACAACGATTAAAAGAGAAACGTCCCCGTAATGTAAGGCGACAATTATTTATGAAACAAAATATATTGCCAACCTACAAGTGCTCAACCAATTCCGACGTTACCTACACAAGTTTGGGACCTTTCAATATAGCATGTATTCACTGTCAAGCTGTTCATTTTACCGAAGAACGGGTGTTGAACAGAATCAACCGTGACTTCTTTGGTGACTGTTGTTGACATTGTCGAGAAAACAAAGAGCCATCAGTGTTTTCAAATTAGTTGGCCTGCCTTTTTTTTATTTACTCGCAGAAGAATTCCACAAATGGATCAGAAACTTACATTCATGTTTCGCAATGGCTTCGTTTGATGTAGATGACGATCGGGCAATCAATAGTCACGGAATGTACAGCTTCACATAGCAGCAAGACAAGACTACCATAAGATGAATATGGCAGTACAACGGACACAAAATATTTAGGATGAATTTGAAAGTCCACAATATCGACAGATGTAGCCTACTTCTTAGATTCCGATGACGCCGTCACCGAGCGCCTGAAACATCCACTAAATTATGAAATCAGTCAATCTCTAATTAATTTATTGGAACAAATCATTAGACCAAGCAACCATTTTGCACAGGCTTTCATGATGATGAGAGAATTGGAAGAAGAGTTCAACCTTCGTTCTACTGAATAAGGAAACGCACCACCGTATGTGCGGCTTATTTTTAATGGACCTTTATCCAACAGCTCGTCAACCGGCATTTATTAAATGATATCATTGTAATTGTTTTTTTTTAAAGCCCTTAAAGCACGTTAGGCTACAATATAGTAAGCAAAAATATTGAAATGGAAAAGAAGAGATGACTACAAAATACATGTGTAGGCCTACACCTGATTTAATATGCCCCCCCCCCCCCCCCGTAAATAGTAACGCATATACATGTATCTTATTGTTTACAATTTCACTATTGTTTTAAAGATCTTTGATATTAAATAAATATATCTTATAGGCCTATTCTAACAATATTATTATGATAACGCTTGCTATGTCTATTATTAATTTCAGCCTATAAAGACCGATCTCAGATCGGTCACCCCGATATTGTTTAATTAAAGAAGATGAGCATAAAAGCCCTTTTAAATGTAATTAATCTGTATGAATGTATGAACGGTCAATTCTAAGTGACCTCTTTGTATGCTTAAAACATCTTTCATGTGCGATAAAATATGTTCACAAGTTTACGTTGAACCAAAAGCTGAAAGTAAAAGAGCGAATGCAGTTGAGAATAGCAGATGATTTTCCTTTTCAGCTCCTTCCCAGATTTTTGCCGCAAATGGGCACATTTGGATGCCAATTTTTTAAATGTTTAAAATTCAACTTGCTCCGCTATAAAATCGCCAATATTCCTTCACTTAAAAAAAGATCTACATCTAAGAAGGTTGTAGTAATATCAAACCAGTTAGGCTTGGTGTGGCATACAAAAAAATGAAAGTTATGCCTTTGATTAGAAAACACCGCTTTGAGTGCTTCGATGTAGGCTACTTCTGAAAAAGCCCAACTATCTATCTTAACATATTCTTTAACAGGGGATGTACATGTACTTAAGTGTTTTGAAATTGTTTTCTACTGCAAGATGTGTCCAATTTCAATGCAAAGCCATTCGAGTGCAAATATAAATGCAAATTCAACTCACGGCAATGTGTCAGAAACATCGGCTTCAACAGTCAGTTTTCCTCATTCAGAAACATCGGCTTCAGCAGTCAGTTTTCATCATTCAGAAACATCGGCTTCAGCAGTCAGTTTTCCTCAATCAGAAACATCGGCTTCAGCAATCAGTTTTTCTTATTCAGAAACATCGGCTTCAACAGTCAGTTTTCCTCATTCAGAACCTGAAAATATTGTTGTTGGACACAGAGACGTAGAGGTGCGTTGGTTAGCAGAAGATGACCGTTTAAATATAATGTATGAGACTTGGATTCGGTGCTCTAGTTTTTGAAAAGCAAATGCGATTCTTTAGGAGAAAATCAATCAGTTTCTCTAGGTCTGTGAGTTTTGGCAACAATTTTGTAATGCATTCTTATCACCCTCTTTTGTAGAAAGTGGATTTTATGTTAAAACCATTTGGTTGACAAAAAAGAAAAACAAACTGCAAATAGTGAAGCGTGGAGACCTATGTATTTGCAACCAAAATTGAAACAAATATATACAAACCACTAGCAACACACCAGGCAAACGATTCGCATTAATATTGATTTTTTTAAGCCTCTTGTTTGGGTAATTTTTTTATCTATTAATTTTTACAATATTTTTCCTTCAGTTTTTTTAAAGATAATAAATAAGAACACAAATCTAGTCGGCCTAAGAAAAATTGCTGAAATTATATTGACCCTTTTAACTTCCAGAGGGGTGGGGGGCGGTGAGCGGAAAAAAATTGTAATAGGGGGCGGTGAGCCGAAAAAGGTTGAGAACCTATGCTCTAGACCAGGGGTCGGGAACCTTTTTGTTTTAGAGAGCCATGGGTACCACATATTTTTGAAAAGTTATTCTGTGAGAGCCATACATTATGTTTAAAACTAAAAATTCAAGTAAATGTGTGCATTTTGTGTAATTTCAACACTAAAAGTACAAAAATTATGTATCCGAATTCTTCTGATGCTGAGCTGCATTAGACCTTAGCTCATTTGTAGAATAAAATATTGATATACAATTAATATGTGGATAAAAAAGTATACAAAATATTTTTCTAATAATCGAACATTTGTCTGCGAGCCAGATACAGCCATCAAAAGAGCCACATCTGGCTCGCGAGCCATGGGTTCCCGACCCCTGCTCTAGACTCTAGAGGGAGAGAGGAAGGTGTTTACATTCAATTGAAAAGGCAAAAAACGATTTTAATATCCTATCGTCATCAAAAATAACATCTATAAAGAGTAATCAAAGTATGCAGGGTTCTAAGACATATTGCTACTCCTGGGATTCCCCCGCCACCAATAAAGTCTTGGTCCTGCTTGCAAGTGGACGACCTCTGACCTACAGTTCCCTACCAACCTCGATAATTGGTACACGTTGCATGCAGGTGGATGGGGGAGGGGGGCAGGGGGGCACCTACTGGAAAGTTCTTTTTTTTTAAGTGGGGGGGGGAGGGGTTGTAACCGTGTTCAAATCTTTCTACACCCCCCCCCCCCATTCACATCCATACACACACACACACGAACGGGTGTTGAGATAACAGTCCGAGCGGGTCATGTCTGATTATTGACATGAGCTTGCAGGGCCGTACCGTCATATGGGGCAGGGGGGGGGGGGGGGGGAAGGGGGGTATCAGCGGAGTTTATCACAGAGGTAAAAAAAAAAGAGAAAAGAAGAAGAAGAAGAAAAGGGGGGATGAGGAGCTGGAGGCTGGTTTACCAAAGTGCATTATAGAACAAACCAGTAACTCTTATACTGTGGCAAATAAAGAATGGCATTGGGGGCGCGGGGGGCGGGGGGCTAAAGGGCGGGAGGTGAGTTAGTGTAAAATGTAAAATAAAGTGTCATGGACTGATGAGGAAAGGGGAGAAGGGGGGGGAGTTTTGCGAAGAGCGGTGGGGGGGGGGGGGGAGGGGGGACGGAGGGATTACTGCCAGGATCACCATAGCAAGGGATGGATAGATGTGAGGAAGAGAGAGAGAGAGAGAGAGAGAGAGAGAGAGAGAGAGAGAGAGAAAAGGAAGAAAATGCAGTTCAAATAACGTCACACAACGGTCAGTTGGTAACACGCTATCTCTTTTGGCGTCAGAGGACGTGGCGGTATTTGGAAGGGAGGTGGGGGGCGGACGAAAGGGGGTTAAAAGGGGAGTTCATGCCGTTATCTTTTTTTTTTCAAGACGTTACTGAAACATATGGTCTATTGCAATATTTTTTGGTGTGTGTGTGTTTAATACTATGTGAGGGCGTGGAAAGAGGAGGGGGGGGGGGGAGAGCTGGAGTTGAGGGAGAGGGTTAGGCGTTGCACAGAGTTGAAGGTCGCCGTGACCAGAAAATACCAGACAGGCATCTCTCGCGCAATACTTTTTTTCAAAAACATTAAAACGCAACCCGGGAAAAATTTGTCTAGCGACGCCAACGGTTAGCCATTAGCATTAACCAGTGGAGGTTTTAAATTCCTCCGGAAGGTGGGGGGGGGGGGGGGGGAATGTTTTATGAAGATTTTTCCTTTTAATTGTGCCTGACGCTTACCCGCGGTCTAAGCCGAAATCTAGTGTTTTTGTATAGGGAATTGTGATTATTACATTATACGGTTCGATGATTGATAGAACGTATGGTATGCAGCGTGTGTATGCTACATTTATTTGCCTTGTCCAATGTTTGTACAGATTTAAAATTTAAATTTTTTAACTAACTTTAGGCCTTTTATCCTTTTTAGCCTAGATAATTATATTCCTGTTCTTGATTGTATGTTGCTCAATGTTAATTGCACTCTGATCTTACATTATGTTTGTTGGCAGCGCTATACAAATATTATTATTATTATTGTTAAAAGTCTAAAACTCATTTTAAGGTTATTAATAATTATTCCGAGAACTCGAGCTGTCTATTAAATGCACGCTACCCATTGGTTAGAAGCATCGGGTGACTGTGACGTGACAGTGACGTCATATTCTCGCGCTTAGATTTTGGCCGGGGAATATATTAGTCTCGGGCCCAAGGTTTGCCGGCAGATGATAGCTAAACCTTTTGACTAGACAAGTCGCATTAATATTGTTATATTTGTATTCCATGTAATCACAAAGTTTTACTTGTTGAATAAAAGTTTCTACAAAATTTACTAGCCAAGAAGTTTGTCTTGTTTTGGAAGTTGTTGTTTGAAGTTAATTTGGAATAAATACTAGATCGACCGACTTGAGGACTTGCTGCAAAACTATTTATCTATCGTCAGAGAGGCATAGGTTCCCGCTGGGCCCAAAATAAGAATCATCCCTAGACAGACAGCCAAAAGCATTGAAGTGAGAGCTCCAATGTAACACTTTCGTTAATTTACTTGTTAACCCCATCAATTCTGAGTTAGAATAACGGTAGCGGTGCTGCTAGGAAACAAACATTTATAATAGTGGAGGTAAAGAAAGAGATAAGTATGTAAATGGCGTTCGTGTGTGTTTGTGTGTGACATCGCTAATACGTACAGCAGGAGAAAATCAACCATCCCATCATCATAAAGAAGAAAGAGTTACTCAAATTACTCGATCTGGCTAAATTCGGAACTAATATCATAGACTATAATATACATGGACCGCTTGCTTCAGTATTTCTGCTATATGATGACTTGAAACCCTGATTTTCGGAATTCCCGATTCTAAAAAAAGTAATTGCTATACAGGAAATAAAGTTATTGATATACAAGTTCCGTTTTATTTAATCGCTATGATTTTCTCAATGAAAAATTAAAATCGAAAGTTGTACAGAGCGGAAACATTTATATATCAGTGTTATGTGCGCACGGAAAAAGAACATAAGCTCTACAAATACAGCAGGCGGTCCATCTTATTATAGTCAATGATAATAGGATTAATAGGCCTACAAGAATTCATTTAAAGTCGACAAAAAATGCGATTTGATAAAACGGAACTTTTTGTATAACAATCACTTTATTTATAATAGGGAATTGCAAAAAAAAAGAAGATAATAGCATAAAAAAACTAAAGCAAGCGGTCCATGTATATTATAGTCTATGCTTATATCCTACCTACCTACATCCTACATATCCCGTAGTCTGTTAGACCGTTTGGGCGCAGAAGCAAATACTTCAAATTTTAGAAACCGTAAATTATCTTCTTTTAATCTGGATCAAAGAAAAGCATTTATTATTTTATTTGTTTGTTTTCATTCTCTTTATTTAATACGTGAGGTAGGCCTACACGTATTTCTTACCTTTTGTCAGGTAAACGACTGGATGTTGATAATTTAGAAATAGAACTATCCTTTTATCTTGAATCGGATTGACTTTATTACATTGATTTCAAATTAATTTCAATGATTCCGGTTAAGAACTGAGTTTATGAACTAATTAATTTGTAGGCCTAAGAAAGGTTCTTATTGAATAAACATAATATTAGATGCATTATAGTTATAAAATCTAAGTAGCTAATGTAATGCTTACAAATTAAATTATAATGTGTTCAGTCATATTATGTTTACATAATTTTTTAACTCTTATTTATAGTTTGAACATTTTAAAGTTTTAAATTGTAAGCCATGTATTATTTTATAAATTAGAAAAAAAAAAACACATTCCAAATAATAATGCAAAGAACACGGGTTAATTACCCCCTTTAATTAAATAAACGTTTCTCAATTTCATTATATCACTAGTGATGTCAAACATGTCTACTTTTGTAATAGACTATCTTATCTTATACACTACAGACGCTCCTTCTATGAAGAAGATTATTGCGTCCTACGCTCATCCGTGGTCCGAGTCTAGTCTTGCATTTTTATTAATGTTTTAAATGATGTTAAGTAATTGGTTTTCCTGTTTTTTTTCAGGCAACCCATTCCATGCCCGAATGCCACTCGGGAAGAGGTCTAATACTAATATTATTAATTTATTAGTATTTCTTTATATAAATCCACTATTATTGTATTCATTTCAAGATATACTTAGAGGTATAAAATTATTGTACGTTAAACAGTTGTAAATAAACTTTTCCTACATTAATTCGATTTAATTAAACAAAACAGTAATAATTACAATTACATAATATAATAATAGTAATGAAGCCACTTATATTTAAGCCTCTTATATATTTTTATACGATGAATTTCTGACATTGGAGCTAATTAATTGCTACAATCATTTAAATCGTTGTTGTTGTTTTTTTTTCAATTTAATTGCAATTGCATAATATAATAATAGTAATGAAGCCACTTATATTTAAGCCTCTTATATATTATTATACGATGAATTTCTGACATTGGAGCTAATTAATTGCTACAATCATTTTAATCGTTGTTGTTTTTTTTTCAATTTAATTGCCTAAATTAAATTAGGCATGGAATTTTTGGTTTGAAATTAGATGTATAACTTGTTTGTGAAGCCGGCTGGTCCAGCGGTTAGTTCACCGGACTGTCAACCAAAAACCAACTGACACGTCGCGGGTTCTTGCCCGGCCATCGGCGGATCCCTGTCGCCCTGCAGGAGTTTTGGGCCTGTAAGCATATTTGCGCCAGCAGGCAGCATTGTGTTTACAGAGCGCACTGAGCATGCTAAAATAGCATGGATAGAAGCGCTATATAAGTAACCAATTTAATTTTAATTTTTATAATTTTAAAATGGGTAATGGATAGCCTACTCTGTGTGGCTTAGTTCACAATTAACATTTTCTTGGTTTTCTCCCTGTAATTTATTATTTTTGGGAAAGAAAAAAATTGCAAATAGATGATGCTAAGGCGGTTTTGGGGGAAAAGCAGCAAGGGCGGGAGGGGTGGGGGTGGTGATGAAATGTGGGGCGGGAAAGGGGGTAGCAGACGAGGACGGATGCGGCACTGAACTCTTACACCTGATTGGTCGCTTTCTCCACGGGGTTGCGCGAGATGTCAAAGAAACGAGGAAGAGAGTTGGCTCAATGGCCGAGGAAGTGGGCGGAGCAATAACCATTTGGACATGGAATAGTGAGGAGAATGGGGGAGGGAGGAGAGATTTAAGTTGACCGAGGTCTAAACAGCCCTAGTTCCTCCACCCCACCCATCCCTCCTTGCGTACAAGAGAAAAAAAAAGAAAGAAAAAAAAGATAGAAGAAGGTCGCAGAGAGGGCGCTGGGTCAACGTGACCTGGCGCGTGCAGTATGGACGTCTGCAACCATGCTGGTTTTTTTTTTTTAATCTTCTTCTCTGTTTTTTTTTTACTGCAGCCATAATGGATCACTTATATCGCTCTTTGTAACGTGTCTGAGCAGACGGGAAATAGAGACAGTGTCACGTGACGTGGGCAGACATGTTGAGTTTTTTTTTAAAACTATATTTTAAAAACGAAAGTCAAAGTAAAACAAAAAATGTGTAGGCCTACCCTAATAAAAAAACAAAAGAATAGATCTAATATTATTTTTTATTCACTGCAACATTTTTATAAAAATGATTATAATTAGAATGCCTAAATGCTTGTATTGCTATTTTTTTTTCTTTTAGTTTTGTTTTTGTTTGTTTTTTGTTTTGTTTAAAAAAACATAGATTTAAACAGACTCACGCTTTGTTTTAATAGTTTTATCGTGAAGAAATGTTTCCCCCCCACCCCCCCACCCCCACACACACGTGACCCCAATAAGCCTACCTAAATATCTAATGACGCCCCTGAACAGGTTCCCGAACCTCTAACCGTATAAACATTGACATGTATTATCACACACAAACAGACACACACACAGAGACTTACAGACATGCGCATACAATATTTAATACCAAGTTCCGAAAACGTTGTTTTTTATTGTTTATTTATTCGGTCAATAATTAGACTCATAATCGTCAAGATACCTAGACTATACATTTTTTAATCCTCTCGAATGGGTTACCCGAACCGCTAACCAAAAGCAACAACTTCACATAATAATTGGAAAATTTAATATTTAACCCTTACAGTCCCGGGCGCGTATATAGCGGGACTGAAGGTATGCATGGGAGAGTAGGTCGGTACGGGAAGGGTTAAAGGTAAGTCCAATACTCGAACCCACCGATAAGTCATAGCACGCAGTCAATCTGAATTACACAAGCCTCTGTGGCATAAGAAAACAAACATGAAAAGATACACCAAAAATTTGTTTCAACAAAAACATACTTTTTCTTTCTTCAAAATTGTATTAATTTACTTAATTTTAACCTACCGACTAACTCGCCGGGTTAGCAAAAAAGTTAATAACCACGCTTTGTGACCCCTTTTCTGAAAAGTTAAATGAAGATAAATAATTAAGACACTGTATGACAGTGTACGTTTTTGGACACGTATTGAGGGAAACTTTTGTTTCCACCCGTGTGTATATACATTAGCACTGTTTTTAATCTTTTAGAGTTTTGATAGGGTTCAAGGGTTATGAAGAGACCATAAAAAATATTCAAGTGTCGTTTCTCAATTTGTTTCAAACTACCAACAAACAAAAAACTGGACCGACGAGGTGCAAGCCAGCAGGTTCGTCTTAATACTGATCGCACTGGTCACTGATGTCCTTCAGCCGCACGTCCCCCTCTCGCCGCGGGTTGTTTTTCGGTGGCGGGGGGGGGGAGAGGGGGGAGGCTTTTTACTTGCACCTAACACGGTAACGAAAAAAAAAACTGACCACTGGACGACTCCCCCAACCTTCTCCTCCCCCCCCCCCCCTGACACCTATCCCCCATCCCTTCTTCTTAACCCTTCCTCCCCCCACCCCCCGTTTCACACACACACAACATCTCGTATCTAGAACTGGACTGTGGCCTGCGTTACAAAACTACTGGTCATCTAAGACCGAGCCGGTCAGTTGAAGTTTGAAGGAGTGGCTGGAAAGTCGAACGGACAGACGGAGAGCTCTGTGTTCTGCATGTGTTTTCGCTCTGAACTATTTCGCCTTGAGGGTTTCGTTATACGCTGCATTATAGCCTACAGTTTTAGCAGTATAGCGCTATATGGACGAGTCAATCAAACACTGAAATACGTCCAGATTACACCAACAGATATATTTTTGTTTTATTTGTTCAGTAATTTTCTTTGGATTTTCATTTCTTGTTGGATTTGGCAGAAGCTTTTTTTTTTTCGGGACACAACTGTTTGGTGTTTTACATCTTGATGTGTTTCCGTCCAGAAACTTGAAGAAATGTCACCCTGACATTATAATAGAACATATTTACTACCAATGTTTTCTGGAATCTTCCACTATGTCTAAACTATGCAAAAAAATTGATTACAATACAATTGGAAGTGATCATTGAATAGAAAAAAAAAGACAAAAACAAGAACAAGTTTTTTTGGAAATTGGATCATCCTTGTTTTGGCAAAGTTATGTTACAGTAGGCCTAATTATTACACTGTGAGTAAATAGTAACAATACTGTCAATACAGTCAACTTACTAACTGCAATCAAGGACTTGCTGAGAATTATTTTTTCTTATTTTTACAATTTGAAAAACATTTATAAAAGGTAAGCATCTTTTATAAAAAAAAATTGTATAAAGTCTCTAATCTATGTAGACTACGTAAATGATGTCTAATCTATAATCTATAGCCTCTTAAAACAGATGGTAGGCCTACTATTGAGAACTAAAATAGTTAGAGACTAGACTACCGTATACAACTAGCCTACATATTAATGTTTACGTCGGACCTACGTAATTAAACAAAAAATACAAAAAAACAATATATGCACATTTCCCAATAAATCATTGTGACTTGTGAATGTAATACAATAATAATAATTGTAATGGTTATATTTATCGGAGTGATTATTCGCACAGTTTTTCATATAACGCTAAGCGGTGTCAAATGTTCTACCCCAGCCGTCTCCACTCTTTTTTTAAAAATTATTATTCAATTTGAGTAAACCGGGATACGTAAATATGGTAAATACATGAATATTTTGTAAGTAACCATTAGTCATTGTCAGCCAGAAAATACAGTAGCTGACTCCTAAGCCTAAATGATACTTTTTCTTACGATAAATGGTATTATAACTAATATTATAATAGTTCTAAAAAAGCTAAAGGCTAAAGGCTAAAGAGTGCGCAAATGTCTATTTCTATTGTGCTTGAGTACAAATGGTTCTTTAATATTGTTTTAAGTGGGACAGAATTGATGAAATCAAGTAAATTTCCATTTATTTGGATCAATAAAGTAATCTTATCTAATATTTAATTCAAACAAAAAGGTTAGGCCTATTTAGCCTAGATGTTAGTATTAGTAGGCTATTGTTAGGGTCAATACTTCAAGTCAAATTCAAATAGGGTATGGCCCTGTTAGGGCTTTATTATTAACAATAAATACCTCCTTCTAGCTAGGAATATGATCCTAAATAATAGACTATAGATTAGTAGGCATATAGGCTACTAAAACTATAAGATAATAAGTATAAGTTAATAGGCCTATAATTCTCAAGTAAACCTATAGCCTAACTCTCACAATTGTTCGAAAATTTGGGTCTGCCATTAACACTCGGCGTTATTCGAAAATTTGGGTCTTCCTATAACGCTCGGCGTTATATTAACAGTTCTTCGAATAACGCTTCCCTGTATTTATATAGATCTTCTATTCACGTTGAACGATTTCCACTTGGCCACACAATCACCTAGTATGCCGTGGCCACAGAAACTGGTGAACGCTGCTTCACCGGCCCTATGGATCAATTCTTCACTGACTAAAATCTGAACGTTTTTTGTTAAATTATATTTTTTTATTCTATATCTTTGTCTAGAAAGTAGATCTAGATCTAGATTATTACTTTAAAAAAAAAGAGATTTCAAGCAAACCATTATTGTGGATGGACTAAGCCCCCCCCCCCCCCCCCCCCACACACACACACACATCTTTCCTATTCTTGTGTTTGTTCCAAAGAAATTTGGAGCGGAATAATAGTTTCAATTAAATCGCGACAAAACGCACCAAAAATAAATGGACTGGGTTGCCTGAATTACTGAAATAGTTAGGGTAACCAACAACTTGACATCAATTAAAACCATAATGGAAATGCAAAACTATCGACTCAAATCACGGATATGCGTAGAACGCACGTGACAAAAACACCTTCCTTGTCCCTTATGCGAGAACAAATGCATATCAGTACTCTTTCTTCCCGAGTGGCATTCGGGAATGGAATGGGTTGCCTGAAAAAAACAGGAAAACCAGTAACTTAACATCATTTAAAACATTAATAAAAATGCAAGACTAGACTCAGACCACGGATGAGCGTAGGACGCAATAATCTTCTTTAAAGAAGGAGCGTCTGTAATGTATAAGATAAGAAGATAACTCAATTAATATATATATAGAGAGAGAAAGAGAGAGAGAGAGAAAGAGCGTTTGTAACATTTAAAATAAGATGTGATACATATTATGTTGTTTTTTCCAAGTTACAGATAACATGACGATAATGTTGTAACAAGTTTTGGTAACTCGTAACGATGATACGTCCTTGCTTTTCTTTTACTAAACCTTAAAAACCAAATACAGTCTATAGTCCATATTATAGTGTAGGCTAAGAGTCCAAGGATATATATTAAACATTAAAAAGCATAATGACACGACCAAAGTGGCATTAGACATCAAACGAAACATGAAAATAAAAGATGAGTGTCATTTACATTTTTTTATAATAACGATATTTTATTTAGGCTATATTAGACTAAAGTTTACATTTTTTTATTATAACGATATTTTATTTAGGCTAGATTAGAATAAAGTTTACATTTTTTTATAATAACGATATTTTATTTAGGCTAGATTAGAATAAAGTTTACATTTTTTTATAATAACGATATTTTATTTAGGCTAGATTAGAATAAAGTTTACATTTTTTATAATAACGATATTTTATTTAGGCTAGATTAGACTAAAGTTTAAATTTTTTTATAATAACGATATTTTATTTAGGGTAGATTAGACTAAAGTTTACATTTATTTATAATAACGATATTTTATTTAGGGTAGATTAGACTAAAGTTTACATTTTTTTATAATAACGATATTTTATTTAGGCTAGATTAGAATAAAGTTTACATTTTCTTTTCACCGCATTCAGACACATATTTAACCATTTAAAAAGAAAAAAGAAATAAAATTTAAAAAAAAAAAAACTGTCAAAGATAACTCTTAAAAGTAAACATTTCAGTTTGTTTTCGATGAGGCAGGGAAGGGGAGGTGGTTACAATGCACCCGCGCAACAAGCTCGTGCAACCACTCACACACATTTACGCACACTGACAAGCACATAGGCCCTACACTTGATATGCAAACGAGAGCCTGAAGCGAGAAAAACACACGCTGTCTGAAAAAAGCCTTGCATGGTCATTGACCACTGAATCCCCCCTGCCAACCTCCTCCCCACGTCCCTCTCTCCACATATCTGGACATCGTGGACCGATGCCTGAATCGATCTTGTATTTTCTTCTTTTCTTTTTACTGCTGTCAATCGATCACTGGACAATACCACGTCACAGTGTCCATTATTGTGAATATAATCCACACCGCTTTAGAAGTCCAGATACATCTGTTACGGACTTACACTGACTTTTAAAACGTCCACTAATTCGGTATAAACCCACGACCACTACATAGACTCTATTTTTTGTTTTGTTGTGCGCTCAATTTTTAGTTTAAACTTTTTTTTTTGTCTGTCTTTATTTGCTGTAGCAACATCGTCCAGTAGTAAGCCACAGTGAAGACATTACTACAGATCAGTGCCGTTGCTAGGGATTTGGGGGACCGGGGGGGGGGGGGCTTGGCCTCTTTAGGGGCCCCTGCACTTTGACATTCGACATTATGACATGAGAAAAACGAAATTCGAACACTTCTTTGGGGGCCCCCCTCAAGTAGGGGGGGGACTTTCGAATTCGGACCCCCCCTCCCCTAGCTACGCCACTGCTACAGATATAACACAAGGTGGGATGTATCCAGTCATCTCATGCACGACTGCCGCTCTTTCTGTTTTGTTGTTGTTTTCTTTATGTAGTTATTTTTGGCTGGTTCGGATAGAAAGAAACTACCAGTAGTTTACACATTATTGGTGTGATTACATCTATACTATAAAAATAGAATATCACCATTACTACTAGATATTATTGGGCCATATTATTATTAGTTTTCTGTCTCGCTCCACTTTTATTCAACAAATTTGTTCGTACTGCTCAAAGACATTTACCAAACATATGCTACCAAAAAGGAAAAGATTCTTTCCAAGTACAATATAACCCATTTGCTAGTCTTTTATGAACGAATCAAGCAATGGGGACATTGTCGTGGTCACGTGTTATACAGCCTATTAATGTAAAACAATCTCTATAGGGTACGCAAAACACACGCACAAAAGGGCCATCAATATTTATAATGAAGCTATCCCATGGTGTTGATGTTCAGCAGTTAATAACATCAATATTTTCAAGTCTAACCCTATAATAAATATACATGCGTTTAATGAAACTTTAAGTTGTCACTTTACACTAAGCACATCGAAGGCCTGTGGAATATTTCTACTCGTATTATGAAACTATTTAAGAATAAAATTGGTGTAGTCTGTATTGATTCATTTTACAATGTTAAATACAGGGTTTTACTAAAAAAAATGCCTTTCTAGTCAAAAGCTTTGCATATCTATGTGTATGCAAAAGATTTTAAGAATTAAAACACCTGGAATTCAGACAGACTTTTAGGCTAATAATACTTTGTATTCAATATTTACAAATATTGGAGGGTGTATTTTATAAATCTTACACAATTACACAAAAATCAATTTATGTTCCCAGATATACAAAACAATATTCACTTTATATTCCAAGCTATATACACATGACAATAATCAATTTATGTTCCCAGGTATACAATTTTCAATATTCAATTTATATTCTTAGATATTGTTGACAATATTCAATTTATGTTCCCAGATATACATGAAAATTTTCAATTTATTTCCCAGATATACATGCCAATATTCAATTTATAAACTTAGATTTTCTTGACACGATTCAATTTTTGTTTCCAGATATCCATGACAATGTCTGAAGGAGCCCTAGATCTCAGCCTTTCCTCCTATGTGCTCACTTCCAAACATGCAGCGGCGCGTCCACTTGAGACCGTCAGCAGCGACTCTGGACGCGCCTCCTCTGACAGCACATCGTCCGAGATGCACGAGGACATCAAGCCGGACGTCAAGCCATCCCCGCAAGGCTTCAGCATTCCACCGGCACTCAGCTCTGGACATCATCATCATCTCAGGGTCAGCCACACGTCTCCGGGCCCCATCGCGTTTCCGGGCTCCCACCTCAGAGACCTGCCGCACTTGTCTCACATGCTGGTCAACCCCACCGGAAGTCCGCCCCTGAGCATAAACCCTGGCAACATGGACACCTTTTCGAACCAGGTGTCGCCTGTTCACGTGACTTCCGGTACTGGGGATGACATCCTGAAGCCTTCAGTGCCCACAGAAAGAGCAACAGAGGCGAGGAATGCCATGAGGCCTTACAAAATGTTTCCGGTCGACCCGTTTGGCATGTACGGCAACCCACTGATGGCCGGCGCCCCTGGAACACTGTCCCCGTCCCCAGGGGCAATCCAGTCGCTCTACGACAGCATGTCCCCGTCGGGATTTCCCACGTTTCCCCTGACGCCCTTGACCTCCCACCTGCTGCAAAGGAAAAGGCGGGCCGAGAACAGAGAGAACTCCAGCAGTGGCAACAACGCCGCAGCCAGTTCCATGCCCAGCACCACCCAGACCAACAGCAACAACAACCCCAACGCCAATAATAACAGTCACAACTTTGGAGATGGCAGCTCTAGGGTAAGCACGTCAAGCCCCGGGTCCCCAAGGGATGACTTCGACTCCAACGGCAGCGACAGCGAAAAGAGGAAGAGAAACACATCCTCCGCGGACGTCAAGAAAGACGACGCCTACTGGGACAGGAGGAGAAAGAACAACGAGGCAGCCAAGAGGTCGAGAGATGCCAGAAGGCAAAAGGAGGAAGAGATCGCAATGAGGGCAGCGTTCTTAGAACAGGAAAATTTAAAACTTAGGGCTCAGGTGGCCATATTGAAAAACGAAACAGCCAAACTACACTATATGCTGTATAACAGAATATAAACAATGAACAATGGGGAGAGATATAATTGTATTTGAACGATCACACTTTTAAACCAGGCCATTAGAGTAATATGAACATAATTTGACCAGAGCACTTCTTGAAGATATGGCAGCTAGTCTAATTACCATTCCCAGTAAGCTCTGGTTTGAACAAGATGAGGCCGAAACTTATTTCTCACAGAACCTGAAGGCATCAATACATCACTGATGGGTACCCCCCCCCCCCCCCCCCCCCCCCCGTGGCATCAATTGGGGTAGATAAAAGTTGGCTTTGCATTGTGCCAACTACACAATCTCCTCGGCCGATGATGCACGATGGTATAAGCCCTTATGGTATTGAAAAGGAGTTTAGTTGTTGTTTTTGTTTCATTACATGTCATAGATGATACACAGTTTGAAAGAAAGTGATATTGAACTAAAGTCTAGAGAACGTAAATAGATACTTTAAAAGCTTATCATCTTGTTTTTTATTATTATTATTACTTTTTTTTACAACCATAATTTTTTTTATAAACCTGCGAGAATATTTAATATAGCTTGTTATTACTTAAACAAATATCAATTTGCATAATTATAATGTTTGCAATAGTTATATATGATAATTTTTTTTACAGTTTATCTCTTGAATAAAATAAGCTGCAATAATATTATGAACGAAAAAATGGGGAATTTCCGGTGATTAATTGGGTCTGCAAAAATGAAGACAATTTAACAATTAATTGAATAATAACACATTCTGATATAATTATAATGTTCTAGTAGGTGCTGTAGAATATTGTGGATAGGGGCAAATACTATGATATGACAATGACAACAAAAGAGTGCCATTTGTTATGACATCATGAGACATGTTAAGGTCACTATCAATACACTTCTCATGCATTTATGTGCTCAGTTTTTTTATAATTGTTTTACACTTGTTATACTAAAAAAAAGTCATGTTTTACAAGTATTTAATTATTTCATGATAATATATTATTTACCAAATGTTTTACTGATTCCAACCCAATGCTAAAAACACTCTCACACACATCGCATCTGGATTTGGCTATACAAAAAAAAAATCAAAAATTCTCTCTAAATTTTCATCTCTCATTTTGAAACATTTCATCTTCCAGTGAAGTCATCAAATGTCTCTGTTTTTGGTTTGTGTGACTTTTGTGGGTGTAATTTTTTTCACACACTGATAAATGCATAACATTTATAAAATCGAACGAGCTCGGTGTTATATTTGTTTGAGTCAATATAAAGCATGTTATAATTTATTTTATTTCTTTCTTTTGTGTATATGGAAGTATTTTTTATAAAAATCAATTTACGAGTAATGCCTCAACTAATGTGTCTTGTTTGTATTTTCGCCAAACACTCAGGTCAATTGCTATTTATATATTATGATTCTTACTAATCTATCAATGTGTATATATTATTGAAATAATGTAATTCATTGCATGTTATACTTCGAACAAAATGATACAATATTGTTGTTATGAATATACATATCTAAATACTGTTATTGTTGTTTTTAATCTCAGGGATTAACGAATTTTCAAGTACTTTAATTAAAAAAAATATCTATTTTAAGCCTTAATAAAAATGTTTGATCATAACGTCAACAACTTGGCAGCACAAATGTATACATTGTCATCAAGTCTACCCATTGAACTGTGTATTTATTTATTCGTGTTGCTACATGTATTGTTTTGGTGCTAAGTGAAAAGCTAAAAAAGCACAAATGAACTTTTACTATTGTGTTCAATGTTCGTTATATTCTACTGAACATGTATGAGTTTATATTTGTGACTGATGAGGATAAGTGTGGTGATGGTGTATTTTTGTGTGAAGCGTGTGTGTGTGTGTATCCGTGTGTGTTTTCGTGTAAGCAATTGGTGTGATTCTTGTAAACTATATTCAACACTGTCTGTGTCTTAAACTTCATTTTAAACAATACATTACTTGTTTGTTTTTTTATGTACACTTCCTTCATAGTATACAGTTCTTTGCTCAAGCGAGACAATAAAACAGATTCTCTAACACATAGCTTTCTGTTGGCATTAAATATGGGTGTATACTCTGTACGAACTCAACCAACCTAATATTAAATTGTACCATTTGTTGGCATTTTATTTGCGTTTAAACCAACTCATGCATAGGCCTATTTATGACGCACTTTCTCTGTGGTTCTTTGTGGGGCACAAGGCAGCATAAGGCTTCAACTCATTTCTCGCACTCTCAGCGGGGCACAAGGTAGCAAAAGGCATCAACTCATCTCTCGCTCTCTCTGTGGGGCATAAGGCAGCATAATGCTTCATCTAATCTCTCTCTATGTGAAGCATAAGGCATAAGGCATCATAAAGCATCAACTCATCCCTCTCTGTGGGGCATAAGGCAGTAATAGGCAGCAAACAAATATGCACAAACTCTATCCTTTCAGGGCAAGTCAACACATTTTATTCATGGTTTTCACTGTTGTTTTCCGTATAGTTCTCCTCCTTATAATATACATCACACAGTGGAGAAATATTTGTCTTCATGTTTAGCCTAAACTTAATATTTGGAAATAATCGAACTCTTGCCTATGTACAACACACAATGGGGGTAATATTTATTAATGACGTACAAGTGACGCTAATTTATCTTTTATTTTCTGTTTGTTGTTTTGTTTATTTGTTGTTATTTCTTTAATTTGTTATATATTTTTATATATTTTTGCCTATATTTCGGAAATGGATTATTGATCTCTAAAGCTGTTGTTGTTGTTATACACAACTATGTGTATTTGTTTATATGAACTATTTGGTGGAAAATTATTTTTTTAAACGGTGTATTTAAATGTGCAGATCAAAGTGTTGTGTGTTTGTTATGTGGCTATGTGTACATATTTAAGTATGGGTGTGCATATGTCAATTAGAGAGAGAGAGAGAGAGAGAGAGAGCATGTATGTGAGAGAGAGAGAAATTTGTACATTATTGAATAGTAATGTTTTTTGTACTTTTTAATGTTTTTTGGTTTCTTTTGAAATCTTGGACAATTTTGAACTGGCATTCATGTAATAAAGTTATACATTATGTTTCTCAAAACTTTTTTTATTTGTTTCATTTCTTACATAAAAAAAAAAAATTAGAATATTATTTTAAATAGTTCATAGGCCTTATTCAATAAAATAACCTTACTGTTCATAGAATGAGTCTTTCAGGTTTTAATAAATTAATTGAATGCTGTGATTTAGAGGGCAAGAAATGTTGTACTGGCTATACAATCCCAACTCTTATCAAGCTCAACAGGCCTATAAGGATATTTAACACACTCGTGCACATTTTATCTTAAAAGTTCAATCGTGGAATATTCACCGCTCTATTCTACCATCTCCACTCCACTTATTCTTAAGACATACACTTTCAATAATATATTATAGGATACAAAATTAAATTACTAAACTTATATAGACGTCTAGTCAAACATGGGGATACGAAAACAAAAATGAAATTTAAAAAACAATAATTTTTACTAACTGTAAACTATAAAAAAAATCTAAAAATTCTAATAATAAAATAAAAACGTCACATTTTTAAACAATATTTTCTTTTACTAAAGCCATGTTTGAAGCGTGACATTACGGGAAACTAACCATTATATAATAATAATACGGAGGACAAATGTAAGAACAAAAATCGCAAAAATAAAATATAAAACAAAATTGTAAATCCTACGCCGCTCTCCGTGGCCTGAGTCTAGTCTTGCATTTTCAGCCTATTAGTATTAGCGTTTTAAATTATGTTAAGTTACTGTCTTTTCCTGGTTTGTTCAGGCAACCTATTTCATGCCCGAAACAATCGACCATTAAATTAATTAGGCCTTATCATATTCGACAACGTGACATACTTTTAGCTTTTATATTTTTAGATTAAAAAGAAAGGGTAAAACTTTAGGGTGTTATAAACAGGCGCTTTACAATGTAATAAAACGCTGAACTAAAAAAAACCCACTAAGTTTTCTATAATGATTAGATCTAGTATTGAGTGAAACTAATTAAAAATCAATACCGTTTTTGGAATCGGCTTGTAAATAAGCACAACATTTTTTTTTTTAAATAGGCCTTCATAGTAAAATTAAAAGGGGTGGGGGGGGGAGGTTCTTGTTATTTTCCCGTGGGGGCAATGAAGCCCTACTGGATAGGCCTAGTATAGATCTATGTCTTCCATACCGCATACCCCAAAGCTTTATGTATTTCTGCTGTGTGTTTTGTATGCCGCTCACTCCTACATGGAAATCCACGGAAAATGTTACATGGGAAAAGAAAAAGCCAAATAAAGAGACTTTAAAAAAGGGGGACATTTCAACATGATAATATTCTTATGTAGTAAAATAATTTGTCTTGGCTAGGCGGGCGTGGGCGATAAAGAGCCCTATTCTCCCCCCCCCCCCCCCTTCCTCTCCTTTTCCAACCAATGGTGATGCCCATGAATCAATAGGACCAAACCTGATGCAACATCTACGCCGATGGAACCAATTACCAGCAATTTGGCATTTTTCACACCGTTCTGTTTATTTCTTGGATGTTCTCTACAAGACAGTGCAGCATTACATAACTTGTCTTAAGTTCGGTCAGTGTGCTGCATGAGGTGGGAGGCAACTCTTCAACCTTTCGTTATCAGTCAACTGTTCTATCATCTGAGCGATCTGCAACTGCAGCTGACGTAAAACGTAGGGGGGCCTTACATCAGAGGGAGGAGGAGGAGAGAGCGAAAGTCAACACATTTATGTTAATGAGTTTATTGGCCCGCCTTGACGACGCAAGGGCCCTGTAATCTTCCTAGTTAATACAGTGGGTGACGGTTCTTAACACGACTATGCCAAAAGATGCCCTATCAAAGAAGTCATTCAAGATGGATGTTCTAATATATACAAATTTCACTTAACGTACCAAACGCGCTACGTATTTTAGAATGTAAATCTTCAAATAACAAGACCTGTGTTACATGTAGCTCCACAGAGCTCTACGGCAGACATTTATATCATTTTTTGTCATTGTAAGTCATAATATGTGTGTGTTTTTTTCTGTTTTTTATTTTGGTTCCTTAATTTTTTTTTCATGTCCCATTATTAATGGCACCATGTAGAGAGACTTGCTAATGACAAAATGAAGGTTGGAATCTAGTCCACTGCAGCAATATAAAATAAAATGGCGGGACTATTATGTTTATGTTATTTATACCTTTATTTTTTGTTCCCCCCCCCTCTTTTTTTCCACCTCCAGGTAATCAAATAAATATTCAATGCATTGATTAGAAAGAGATTAGATTCTAAAGCACGTTGTATTTGTTCACAAATTGTCCTTTATATATAATATATATTTATTGTACCAGTTGATCCATGTATGAAATTCTGAAAGATTAGAACAATAAAAGGGATGGAATTATATTGTATTTGCTTAGAACAGTATTAGTTAATAGTATTCCGGATTTGGCCAAGAATTGCGGTAATAGTATTACAATAAAATACTTCGTTTTTTTTATTTTTTGCACAATATAGCTGTCATGCAATGTTGTAATAATGTAGACATATCACAATGTTGTAATAATGTAGACACATCACAATGTTGTAATAATGTAGACACATCACAATGTTGTAATATTGTAGACATATCACTGATTTGCAATGTTGTAATCATGTAGACATATCACAATGTTGTAATCATGTAGACACATCACAATGTTGTAATAATGTAGACATATCACTGATTTGCAATGTTGTAATAATGTAGACATATCACTGATTTGCAATGTTGTAATAATGTAGACATATCACAATGTTGTAATAATGTAAACATATCACAATGTTGTAATAATGTAAACAAATCACAATGTTGTAATAATGTAGACATATCACAATGTTGTAATAATGTAAACATATCACAATGTTGTAATAATGTAAACAAATCACAATGTTGTAATAATGTAGACATATCACAATGTTGTAATAATGTAAACATATCAAAATGTTGTAATAATGTAGACATATCACAATGTTGTAATAGTGTAGACATATCACAATGTTGTAATAATGTAAACATATCACAATGTTGTAATAATGTAGACATATCACAATGTTGTAATAATGTAGACATATCACAATGTTGTAATAATGTAAACATATCACAATGTTGTAATAATGCAAACATTTCACTGATTTTAAAGATTTCTCGAGTTTCATAAAAATTAAAACCTTTGGAAATATAAAAAAATAAAATGTGAACATGTTATATCTTTAATGTTTTAATAAATAAAAAAATTACACCTACGATAAGGTTGTCATTAAAAGTCAAAATCGGTATAAAAAATGTATAAAATGGTAATGATTTAACTAAGAACTATTCTCTCTCTCTCTATCTCTCTCCCTCTCTCTCTCTCTCTCTCTCTCTCCTTCTCTCTCTCTCTCTCTCTCTCTCTCTCTCTCTGTCAATCTATTTCTATGTTGTAAATCCAGTTCCTCTTCCAGAAGTAGAAGAAAAATGAATAACCAGCAATTATTTTGTTCACATAACGCCGAAAAACAACAACAACGTAGAACAAAATCTGTTGCAGTCCCTCTTTGTTTTTTTTTAGTATGTTGTGAATTACTATTTGCTAGATGTTCAACAGTATAAAAAAGAAATGCCTACGTTTGTTATTAAAGACATGACCCCATTCCACATATTATGCTATTATCTACTCTATATAATTGATAACATTATCATCCATTTAGAATGAGTGTTTTTGAATTGTTTAAAAAAAAAAATTATCAGTTGTAAGAAAGGAAATTGGACTCTTTTCACTATACTTTTGTATCTAAGTACGCTATATAATATAGCATCGCTATGATTAGTCAAATTAGCCTACAGGCCATGGTAGATATATATAGTGCACAAATAAAAAATATTTCAAAGTTTGAAAGCCACAAGTCCTGCTGTGGATATAACTATGTGTTGTCGATGAACTTGATGTAATCGACAATCAGTACCAATGTTGTTGTTTTTTAAATGATGTAAATCTGTTTTATTCGTTGCTTAAAAAAAGGCCCCAGTACTTCTATATTACAACTTAATTACAAGGCATTAAGCCTGGGCTAAATTTAAAATTTAATATACTAGTTTTAATATTTGTTCAACTATGTTAAACAATACCTTTTGTTTTGTCATGTAGTTTATAGTTTATTTATGGATAGGCCCAGTGCTTTTTTTGTGACGGTACGCACCGGTACCGCGTACCGGCACCTTTTTCAATGTGGGGAAAAAATTATTACTTTTCTTGTATTTTAACGTTTATTATTAATTTATTATATTATTAATTTGTTAAAATTGAATTATTTTAAAATTGCGCGCAATAAGAATTAAAATATAAAATGCGAAACTGCTTTAAAAGTTAGGCAATCCATCACTGAGTATCGGCACCTATTTTTTTTACAAAAAAGCACTGGATAGGCCTTTCGGACGTCACATTTAATAAGATTATATAATAGATTAAGTTAAAAACTGGGAGTTCTGTGTATATACAACAGATGACGCAATGGGAAGCTTTTCTTCCGAGGGTGTTTGCGAGATTCTTGCTGTGTGCTATATCGTTAGACCCCCAGAGATCTCGTAACTAACGCGAGATCCACATTCCATGTAAGTGTCTGGCCCTCACATGTTGCCTCCATTAATCCACTTCATCCGCGCTAGTATCGGGGACTAAATAACCAGCATTATGGGCCCCCCCACCCCCAACCATTAGGCCCCGATGATGATTGTGATGATGGCTTTGACAATTCTGACAATATACACAGGCCCCAGGGGGTCACAGAGACGGGTAAGGAGGGGTGGGGAGGAAAAGTCTGAGGAAGAGATTGTTTATTATACCAAGCTGCTCACCCTCCACCGGACTATGACCAGACTGACCAGACTATGACCAGGCTATAAAAAGGGCTTCCCCCTACTTCTTTCCCTTGCACACATGTGAGTTGTGTGAATGCATGACTGGATCTCAGAGGTACACGTGACGTAACTCCGCTGGCCAAGATGACCTAACACGAAGGGGGCAGCCTGGTAACTTGTCGGTTAATAGGGCGCTACATGGCCGAGGAACTGACAGATTGGCATGAGTTATGGGGGACAGCCGGGGGCACGCTTGAGTCTTGGGGGCGAGATAAACTAAGAAACCTGATCTTGGAGTGGAAGGGGGGAGAGAGTGTTGGGAAAGGGGTGTAGAAGAACGGTGCTGAACAATGCAGTCTGGAGGGACTTTTAGAGTTATTTAAACACTGTAACTGCCCGTCCTCTTTACAGCTTTGGCATGAAGATAAATGTTCTTCAAGTAGAAAGTGGTAAGACTTGGACATCATCAATTCTCCGCGACAACTGATGTCTGAAACACGGGTCGAGTTAAACCAGAACCCTGTCAATATAAAATGGAAACAATGGCCACAGCAATGACTTCGTTTAACTTTCTGGCAAATGCTATCCAAGCACAATAACTATTTTTTCAATCAATCAATACACCTTAGTCTTGGATTAACAAAGAATGTCTTGAGGCACGTAGAACAGAACATGAAATTTGTTTTATATGGGAAAAGAAAAAGAAATCATACGCTTACGCCTAAAAAAATATAGTAGACCTACTCTTACAAAAAAAAAACAAAAAACAAAAAAAAAACCATATATTTAGCAGACTATTACAAACTACATACACAAACGAAAAAACAACAAATTTTCAACATAAATTAAGTAAAGTATCCCGTCGTATATCTTATCTTATATATTACAGACGCTCCTTCTATAAAGAAGATTATTGCGTCATACGTTCATCCGTGGTCCGAGTCTAGTCTTACATTTTTATTAATGTTTTAAATGATGTTATTTTACAGGTTTTCTTGGTTTGTTCAGGCAACCCATTCCATGCACGGACCAGATTGATCCATAGTGCCGGTGAAGCAGCGCTCACCAGTTTCTGTGGCCACGGCATACTAGAGTGGACTGTGTGGTCAGCACAATACCCAGCCGCCTATACGTTACCCCAACTAAAGTCAGGTACTCATCAGAGTTGGGTAGACCCAGGGACGCCCTCTAGACAAGGAAACAAATCTTGGCCTTCACCAGGAAACAAACCTTGGACCTTCAGCCCGTGCAAATGAAACACCCAGATAAGAAAAAATAAATATTACACAAAAATAAATGGGATTTGATATCATGTGTAAGTAATCTATTTTATATCTCTGATATTTTATGTAAGTAATCTATTGTATATCTCTGATATTTTATGTAAGTAATCTATTGTATATCTCTGATATTTTATGTAAGTAATCTATTGTATATCTCTGATATTTTATGTAAGTAATCTATTTTATATCTCTAATATTTTATGTAAGTAATCTATTTTATATCTCTAATATTTTATGTAAGTAATCTATTGTATATCTCTAATATCCTCTGTAAGTAATCTATTGAATATCTTTCTAATGTGCACAGCCGTCATCAAAAAGAAAAAAAGAGGAGGCGATCGGATCGTTTGTATCTGGACCTCAAATTATTGTCTTTTTCAACTAAACATCTCTATTATAGTCAGATAGATACATATATATATGCCTAGATAGATATTATATAGATAGATAGATAGATAGATAGATAGATAGATAGATAGACTATCTGTACAAGCAACCATACCCCCCCCCTTACAAACCCCGCCTCCACCCTTTCATTCGCGTTTTCCCCTGTTTGTTTTTTTAGGCTTTAAAAAAATCATTTTTGCTGATGCCTGCAAAAAATAAAAATAAAAGGTCCAAAGCCCCCATGAGACTATTATCTTGTCCACAGTCAACGCTGACCACATAGTGCTGTAACCCCCCCCCCCCCCCGCCCCCCTCTCTCTCTCCGCTCTTCTATCTCTGACCTCGGTCAGCCCAACAATTTATGACGCAACTACGGACAGCGCGGAGGAATAAGAGGCGCGGCCCTTTTTTTTCTTTCCCTCTCTTCTTTCCCCTGTCTCAGCCTGGGACGAGGTTAAAGGTGAAATCGGATATTTCCTAATGAACTTAAAATAGCTCGCAGCGCTTTTGGCTTTTGGGGGCCATGGGAAAAGGAAGGGAAAGGGAGTAGGGGGAAAAAACAATAATTGTTGCATAGAGTTTCGTGGTAGCTAGATTCTTATTTCGTTGCCTGCAGTTTTTAATAATATTTTTTTTTAGCGATATTTACATGTAGGCTATATATCAACAACAATTAATTTGTATGCATGTTCCAGGACCAGAAGACCGTAAACAATTTTTTTTTAAATGATCAAAAACTAAATACCGAAAGATATGTTCTCACTACAGTTTTTATTGTAATATTATTCGTTATTTTTTCTTTCTATTTTAACAAAAAAAAAGATTGTAATCATTCGTTTCTCCGTCGATTTGACGGGCCTGACCACTACTAGTTTATATATACAATAAAGCAGAGACTTACACTACTCCCTATCAATCACATCTCTACTGAACATTTATATTATAGAGGCGTTTCTCCAACAATATCTTCCCAGTTAACTAGTTATAACATCATCCAGAATGGATAAAACACATATCACATATTCCTTACAGATCAAAATGCCTATAAATGATAGTGTAGGCCTACTCTGTTTCGAAAGGGGGCACGGTAATCGTACGGCAGCTATACTTATGTCGGGTAGTTTACTTACTTCTACTATAACACCATCAGAAAACTGAAGACTTCGTTGTTTCTGTTGTTGCAACTTTTATTCTTTCAGGGAGGTAAGCCTGTGCAGCTTTATAAGAATAAAGGGATTAAAGTATCACAATTAGATTTATATTATTTTTGTTTTACCGGTTGAACTAGGAAACAATCGCTACAAGAAGTTGTTGTTTATTTTTTTTAAAGATAACTTTACACAACGCATGACGGAGTTCTATGTTTAGAATCTAAACTTTAGATTTTAGATGGTCGACTCATCGTTAGAAGGGTTTGGTCATCCGGTGTGTCTTTATGACTTGGTCATCCGGTGTGTCTTTAGGGCTTGGTCATCCGGTGTGTCTTTATGACTTGGTCATCCGGTGTGTCTTTAGGGCTTGGTCATCTGGTGTGTCCTTAGGGCTTGGTCATCCGGTGTGTCTTTAGGGCTTGGTCATCCGGTGTGTCTTTAGGGCTTGGTCATCCGGTGTGTCTGTAGGGCTTGATCAGCTGGTGTTTCTTTAGGGCTTGATCACCTGGTGTGTCTTTAGGGCTTGGTCATCCGGTGTTTATACACAACTTGAATGCAATCTTCACAGTGATGACCAGACGGCTTCTAAGGGTAATCCCGTCGGACCAAATTGATCCATAGGGTCCGGCGAAGCAGCGTTCACCAGTTTCTGTGGCCATGTAACACTAGGGGATTGTGTGGCCAGCACATTGCCCAGCCGACTTTACTGTAACCCCCAACTAAAGTCAGGTAGGCTACTCATCAGAGATGGGCAGAACCAGGGACACCTTCCAGACCCAGGAACAAATCCTAGCCTTCGCGGGGATTCGAACCTGGGACCACAGTATCAGTAGTTACATACATATAAATAGCGACATTATTTTTCAATAAAACCTCGTTGCAGTTGTTGTAATTGAAAAACGTTCAGTACATAAACCATTGGAGTGAGCTACAATAAAAACATTATTTGGTCCAAATAGTTTTGTTTGTCCCTTAAATCAACAAACAGGCTAATTTGAATAGATGTAATTGCATTCATTCTTGCTAGTTTGCTATTATTACACTACAGATTTTTTTTCTAAGGTCCGAATGTCACCCGGGGGTGTGATCTTTCTTTTTTTTTTTTTGTAAGCCAATGTCCCCGCTATTGCTGAACGGCTCCCCGATGTTTGGACCTGTTAAATCTACATCATCGCCCACTGGTGACCTAATCAGCAGATCTAGTCAGCGGCGTTTGATCTCCAACGTCACAATGGGGGGAAGAGGTGTTGACCATTAATTTTAACTCAAACGATTTTAAGTGAGGGAATGTAGTGAGGGGTGGGGAGTGAATAGGTCCAAAGGTCCTTTCAAACGGGGGGGGGGGGGGGGGAAGAGGGGATATAACTAACGACACATTACGGGGCATCTGGAGCAAACGCATGCCCCAGTAGGAGAGAGAATGTTGGAAAGAGGGAAGGGGGAGAGCGGTGGAGATCCCCTCGACCAGGTAACATCTAGTCACCTTTCACAATTATCTCCCCCACCCCCTCAGCTCCCCTCATGCTTAATGAACCCCGGTTTTTTTTAAGTCGTCCCTCGCCGGGGGAACCCTTGTCCACTAGGGACGTAATTTGTAGTCTCCTAATTGATGCGCCCCGACTCACCGGCTATCTTACCATGGCCTGCTCAAGCGGAAACGGCTTGTTATTACCCAAGGTAAGAGGAGGGGGGGGGGGAAGGGACAGAAACTGACCGCTCCTCATACTCCCCCCACTGACCAGACCCCCTCCCCTCCCCATATTCCTCAAAAACAAAATCCCGATGTAACGTTGACGCCTTTGAAGCTAAGTTTAAAAAAAGAAGAAAAAAAAGAAGTAGGGAGCTATTTTGTTCTCGAGTGTCCAGCAATGTCCAGTGTCCAGCAATGTCCAGTGTCCAGCAATGTCCAGTGTCCAGCAATGTCCAGCGCTGATCTATATCTCTGGCCCAAATGGTCAAGCAAAAAAAAGAAAAAGAACCAGAGGCGTGGGGCATGTCAATGGTTAACCTATTAGACGTTCTGAAGAGTTTGTTTGTGGATGATTCCTCGGCGCCCACGTGTCCCCCTTTACCCCATTACAAAGTCTACAGTGTAAGACAGTTTTCTTTAGTATTTTTTTTTTAGGTTGACAGAGATGTTAGTTGAAGGTAATGGGGGGAGTCTGGATGGGGGAGTGGCGCAACCATGACAAGTGTCACCCTAGTGTCGCTTCTGTTAATTTTTGTGTGTGTCACGTGTTTTTTAAGGGAATCTCACAAACTGTTGTTTTGTTCCGGCCGTGTCCGTGAGCTCAAGCGTAAAGATTATTCTACCGTGTACATTTTACGTCACGAGACGTAGATGTCAAGGGCGAGTCAACTGGTTTGATAAAATCAAATGGAATTGAAGTTGGCAATCCGACAGTGTCTAGAAAGTAGTTAAATCTAGAAGCCCTAAATGTAGCGAACCTTCTGGAATGAGGTACTTGGCATACGTACCCAAAAGTTAGTTTTCAGCCTAGTAGGAACATTTATTTATAAAGCAAATATTTTCATATGTTAAAGTAGGGGTCGGCACCCCTTTTGATAGCAGTGTGCCAAAGTAGGATTTCTAATTCATTTAGAGTGCCAACAGCCTTAAAGCCATTCTAATCTTTACTTGTAGAAGGGACTTGATTTATCTTTTTGGCAATCTTCCGCGTGCCATTGAAAATCGCTCTTCGTGCCAAGTCTGGCACACGTGCCGTAGGTTGCCGACCCCCGTGTTTAAGCATAGAAAACATGTTTACGACTCTCTATAGAGTATGCGCTTTTTAACATTATTACAACCTTTCGGATATAAAAAAAAATCCCTTAAGTCAGGTGTTGGAACCTAAGGAACGCGTACGATTTTCAATGGCAAGCGAGGTATCTCCCAAAGAAAGAGATTCTTAAATCAAGTCAACAACGAACCGATATGTCAGCCAATGCTGTGTGATAAATTTCATGAAAATCACAATGTATGTTGACTGTTAAAGTTCAGGAAAGTTTGTGTGTAAATATTTCATCATTGGACTTGCATTCTGTGATTGAATTTTTTATAAAGAAAGTCTATTGTATATTATCTCACTCTTTCTTGTTTTACAGACGGATCTATTCTCTTCTACAAGAAAGTGATACTGAGAATAGAGATCTCTTGTTGAACACAGTGTTCATTGCATTATACGATGTTTTTTCTTGGATAGATTCTTTTCTTGTGTGGAAGCAATTTAGGTGTTTCTTGATTTTAAAAAACAAACAACATTTTCCGATATTGAACTGACTGTTGAAGCCGATGTTTCTGAATGACAAAGAGACGCATTTCTATTAGTTGTACTTGCATTTACAATAAAGGGGATTTGCATTGAAATTGGATATATCTTGCCGTGAAATCAATTAGAATTAATAAGAATCAAATAATAACAAACTACTTCATTCATGGTAAAATGCTATCTCAAACTAAAAATGCTAAGTATCTATGAGTAATAATACATGATAAGTTATCATGGACCTCTCATATTGATGAAATAATTAAAAAATTAAACAAAACATTAGGATTCATAAAAAAGGAACTTTTACAAATTTTAATGTAATAAGAATATAAAACTAAAATGCTATCTCACATTAGTTAGACCTATTCTAGAATATGCCGAACCTGTATGGGACCCGTCAAATAAAGAAAAAAAGAAAAAATTAGAACAAATTCAAAAAAGAGCTGCGAGGTTCATAACTAGTGAATATTCCCAATTGACAAGAGTAACACCATTAGTCAAATCACTAAACCTAGAAACACTAGAGAACAGAAGGGCAAAGAGTAAAGTAGTAATAATACATAAGGCATAAACTCAAATTTAGAAATACAACCCAATAACAACCTATTGCAAAGCTCATATAAACATAAAGACAAAAACACCTTCTTTATCCCTTATGCGAGAACAAACGCATATAACTACTCTTTCTTCCCGAGTGGCATTCGGGCATGGAATGGGTTGCCTGAACAAACCAGGAAAACCAGTTACTTAACATCATTTAAAGCATTAATCAAAATGCAAGACTAGACTCGGACCACGGATGAGCGTAGGACGCAATAATCTTCTTTATAGAAGGAGCGTCCTTAATGTATAAGATAAGATACGAAAATCTTTGACTTTTCCCTAATTTTAGCTGTATTAAAAGATAGATAGAGAGATGGGCTTTTTCAGAAGTACTTTGAAGTCCTCAAAGCAAAGCTTTCTAAACAAAGACAAGGCTTTAAATTCATAGACTCGTAGTTTCATACCTCATTAAACCTGAATGGCTTGATCTTAATACAACCTACTTAGATATGGATATTTTTAAATGGGAGGATATTTGTAATTTTAAAATGCAGCATTTTGAATTTTAAACATTAAAAAATGGTATCAAAATATCCCAATTAGCGGGAAAGTCTGGAAGGAAGATGCTTAATAGGTAAGTCGTCTGCTATTTTCAACTGCTAGGTATTCACATTACTTTCAAGCTTTTGGTTCAACTTACATCTATGAACATATTTTATCGCACATGAAAGCTATTTCAAGCATACTTACACTTGAACACTCAGAAGTGACTATATAGACCTTTTTACTTTGACCCCGGAAAAGGGGCGTGGCCTTGAGACTCACTGACATATATTTCTTTTGGGGGCACAAAGTTTTTGGTTTCTTCTTTCCATATAGTATTTTACTAAGGGCGTTGGTTTTTTTTAATGTTATTATAGTTGTTTTTTAACTTTAAACCATAAAAACACATGGAGACCTTAAACTAAGAACCTAGGAAGGGAATTGTTAAAAAAATATCGTTAAGAGCTACTATTTTTTTTTTTAGAAAAAGTTTTTTTAGACCTGGACTCTATGCTTTGGACCTTAATATTATGGTCGATTCTATCGTGATCACTGCGTCATTACTTTTTGTTCGAGTGTCTTCAATGTTAATAAAAATTACGTTTAGAACTAGTTTTGTATCGAAAAAAAAATTAGGCCTATAATGCTTTTATTACTGTCGGCTATTCAAGCTATTGCTTAACTTAGCCCTAGACTAGACCTAGATCGTTCGTTTTGATTAATAAAAAGGCAAATATAATTCTAGATACATTTAAGATTGATATAGACAGAGGCAAGAGCCGATTTGATGCATCTTCTCAAATATAAAAACCATAACCATAGCAAATATTATGTTAATTAAACTGAAAAAAAAATATTGTTCGTAGGAAGAGGCTAATATATATAGTCCTATATCGTATAGTCGGGCCTATGACCGTATGTCGGCGTAGGCCTATGTTTTCCATATTGAATATGATAGGCCTATAGATATTCATATTGTCATTGTCATTTCATTGTGCATGAAATATTGTTCAATAATTTTAATAGGCCTATAACTAAAAATTCATGAAGAAAACACGCATCAGTTTGCAAATATCAAATATAGGCTATAGCGCTTTGGCATAACCTACCTTTATATGTGTTTAATTATTTCATGCAATCGATTAATCACCACTTTTCTATAAATCAAATAAATGGTACGACTATAATCTATATATATTGGCATATATGACATAGGCCTACTATATATTCTATATAATTTAATTTGGCATAGCCCTATGCCTTAAAATTAGCCTTATGGTCCTATTATATGGCATATAGCATATAGAATATAGGTTACATTTATATAAGCAAAGGCCTTTTTTCTATATTTAATATTGTGACGTAGCTTAATAGTTAATAGGCTTAAATTAGGTCTATTATAGGCCTAGGTCTATAGTCTATAATGTAGTAGCCTAAATAGTTTGAGCTTAAACCGTTTAAATTATAGCCTAGGCTATATAAATAGACTATAATATATAGGCTTACACTATAATTATATAAAGTTAGCTAGCCTATCTGACATGCCGATTTGATAGATAGAGCAATAGGCCTCCTTCATTATATAATATGGCCTATAATCCTATATATTTATAATTTATATATATATATAGGCCTAAAGCTATGTTTATACTGTTCTGGCTCTAGCAGGCTCTATGGTAGTCTATAAAACTATAGGTACTAGGCCTATATTATTAGATAGGCTAAGTCTAATTCTAGTCTATTAAGCTAGGTAGGCCTTTTAACTATTATAAGACAGTATCAATATCAGTAAGAAAAAGTAAAATTAGGCCTACAACGATTTATATTGCAACATATAAGTATACGAAAGTAATGCAAAATAAGTGTTGAGACTTCTACACAAACAAAGCTTTATAACTATCTAAAATACTATTTATTGTAGCCTATGTTTTATAAGACGAGTTACTGACACAGCGATTGCTCGGTACATTAACTGGGTCTGGGTAACTATAGTCGCCATAGAGACGCTTCGTAAGCCTAGAATGTATAATAAATGTTTTTTTGTTAAAAACTGGTTCAAAATGTAAAAAAAAAAGGTACAGCTGGCTCGCTGGCTCCTCGGTATACAGTTTTTATGAAGTCATTATTTTTTTTAATGAACAACTAATATAAATACGCCTAAAAACCACTAGGCCCCCGGTTAAATAACAAAGGCAAAGAACAGACAGCTGACTCTTTCTGCCCCCGACCGAGTGCGCATGCCCAGACCTTGACCTTTTTTTTTGAATAATTAACAAAATGAAAAGGTCTATATGTATCTGACATTGAAAAATTATAGAAGAACATTCAAGACAAGACGCTCATAAATTGATACAAAATAATTACACGCAAAAGAGTTTTCACGTCCGTCTTCTTTAATTAAACGTGAAATAATTTATTCTAACACACATTTCTTTGATTTATTATTTCATTAAATGTAAGTGAATTTTAAACTATCATTATGGAGCATAGTGGTCGAGCGGCAGTACGTTAGGTTGGCACACCGAAGGTCTTGGGCTGGAATCCTGGTGGAGGCTAGGATTTTTTCACGGGTTTGGGGGTGTCCATAAGTGTGCCCAGCTCTGATTGGTACATTAAGATCAGGTAGTTTGTCTGGTCTTTGTGCTGTCCACACAATCATCTAGTATGCCGTGGCAACACAAAACTGATGAACGATGCTTTACAGGCTCTATGGATCAATTTGGTTCGAAGGGAAACTTTAATTTACTTAACTAGCATTATATTATGCAATTGTTATAATTATTAATGTTTACAAAAATAAACTTCTTAAATGAACAAACCATCTAGAATATATGCATGGACAGCTTATTTACCACTGCTTAATGTAAAATTTTTTATACTTCTAATTACATCTAAAATTAATACTACAAAAAAAAAAAAAAGTAATATTAGTTTTATTACATAATTTGTTAGTCATAACTAAAATCAAAATGAATTAAAAAAAATGTAATTCAAAGGGAGATAATTAATTTGTTTTCTTTTCTTTAAAATGTTTTAATGTTTCTAATTTTTTTTTTCTTTATAAAAAATAATATCTTACAATATATAACTTTAAATTATCAAACTATAAAAGGTAGTTGAAAACTTTAAAAAAAAAATTATATGACTAAATAACTTATATTTACATTTGTAAACCTTACATTAACTACACAGTTAGTATGATCAATTTGAATCAATTCCGCTCAGCAATGTTACCTCTACGGGGAAGATTTATTGATCGATGCCATCTTGTACTATAAATATGAAAGGAAATCTCAGTAAGATTGAGATCTAGAATTTAAATATATAATGCGCCAATACCAGGTGTAAGAATTATTTCTCGACAACTATAATATTAGAATTATTTTACACTAACCTTTATGGGAAATTTGTATTGTACATTTTCTATTAGATATCTATTTTTACTACAGACCGATATGCAAAAAAATAAAATTAAAAAC